>JAYJMA010142222.1:0-15036 GCA_036873895.1 Parotocinclus cabessadecuia | reverse complement strand
CGCTCTAAGTGGCGACTTGTGGCTTCTTTTTCTTATTCGCTCTCACGTTCTTTGGTCCAATTAAATGGAATTTTGGTACAAATAAGCGAATAAAATTACACATATATAATAGGATTTGTTTCGGTACTTTAGGATTCCTTCCGAATAAGCGGCTGCTCCCATTAACCCGATTTGACTGTATATACAATCTTCTCTAAGAGTTTTTTGGTAATGAGCATATCATATTAGTGCGTCATCGCCACCGACTGAACTGGATTATAAGCATCGTGGTTGGATGATCACACCAGTGAGTGTTCTGTTTAGGCTGTTTTTGTTCAAATTTGGTGGAGAAAAAAAAACCCCAAAACATTCGATGTGAGAGTCTGGCGTTCGAATTCGGAGGTTCCGCTGCATTTTCCTTTGAAGTCTGTAACTCGGAGGTGAATTTTTTCTCCAAAGTCATTGTTAAGTGCTTTTTAAAGCGTGTATAATGTATTCACAAATGTTCCGCTTCCAAGCATCAAGTGTCCTTTTTTTAAACATGCTTCGTCTGTCCCAAATGCTAGAATTCAGGTCCAGATTTGACATGAAGACGGGATGCCTGTTCTAACAGCACTATCCTGCTCTGTACCCTCTAACGCAGCTCCATGACGAGCCCGATACTTAAATCATTTCATATGGTAATGCCATTTGGCGGAGCTCCACCCTGAGCCCGACACATGCGTCACTGAATATATAAATTTCACTCACGGTCAAAGGCCCTCTCATGCAACTGCACACTGAGCCCTGCGCATACATGAGTGCATATAAATGGCACTTAATCTGTAGGAGGCCCGCTGATGCAACTTCCAATGTGATCCCTATACATATGCAAGTGCATAAAAATAGCAGTTAAACTGTAATAAGGCCTCTGACGCAGCTCCACACAGATCGTTATACATACGTCAGTGCACATAAATTGTACTTAAACTGTAAGAGGCCCTGTTATCCAGCTCCTCATTAATCCCTATATATATGAAGGTGCATATAAATAACACTTAAGCTATATTAGGCCCTCTGATGCAGCTCCACGCTGATCCCTAAATGTATACAAGTGCATATAAATAACACTTAAGCTATATTAGGCCCTCTGATGCAGCTCCACGCTTATCACTAAATGTATATAAGTGCATATAAATGACACTTAAGCTATATTAGGCTCTTTATTGCAGTTCCACATCAAGCCCTACACAGGCACCAGTATGCATCATGCATGATATTCACTTTTTTTAGGTCCTCTGGCGCAGTTCCACACTGATGGCAACATGTATCAGTAGAAATATATTCTTACTTAAAATGTAATGCGTCCCATGATGCAGCTCCATAGTGAGGTCTACATACCTGTCATTTTATATTTAATTTAAACTTCAATAGGCCCTCTGACCCAGCTCTGAACCGAGGCCTACACACATCAGTACAAATATATTTCACTTAAATTGTAATAGGTCCCATGACGCAGCTCCACATACAGACACGGAGGGCTACACGTACAAAAGTGCAAATATTTTTTCACTTAAACTGTAATGTGGCCCCTGGCACAACTCTCCGTCGAGGCCCACACACACACACACACACACACACACACACACATCAGTACAAATATTTTTCACACAAACTGTAATTGGTCCTCTTCCAGAGGCCCACACAAACTGGTGGAATCCGTGCAGCTCCAGTGCACCATGTCCATTACTTCATTACAAGGGGGAACATACCAAATACTAACCCATCGTGAAATGTTTCACCCCCATTGCTGTGTCCGTTATATGATTTGTAACGAAAAACATCATTAAGTTCACACTAAATAGAAAATTGCAGCATTTTGTCATTTTTGGGAGCAATTTTTTTTTACAATAAACTCGCTAGCATTTGGGATAGATTGTATGTTTCAATTTCATTACACGTTGTGTTTGTTTTAGGATGTAATTGGAAAGGAATAGATTGTAACTTTGTTCTACGCAAGCTGCCTTGAATTTGTTTTTGAAGTCGTTTTCAAAATGTGTCGTGCATTTTGGCATCTTATTTTCGGGTGTGTTACGTACGTGATTTTTTGGTTTTGTATGTGAACAAATAAGGTTGTATCATAATGTCGATCGATCGATCAAATCGGTGGCCCAAACTGATTTGAAGAAGAATCAGAAGAATTCTATTTCTTTAGCATACTGTGCTAACCGCTAGGTAGCATGCTTTGACTGTTTGAACGGCTGAAGAAGTGAGTAAACGTTCTCAAAAAATACATCTTGCTCCCCTGTTGGAAATCTTCTCCGTGTCTCACAAATTCGGTTAATACCCGCCCTATATTTTTATTCATTTCAACTTGTTCAATTCAAATGAGGGCGGCTCGGCGGCTCGGTGGGGTAGCACCGCGGCCTCACAGCAAGAAGGTCCCGGGTTCGGCCTGAGTCCATTCTAAGTGGAGTCTGCATGGCCTCCCCGGGTTTCCTCCCACAGTCCAAAGATGTGTGCAAGGTTAACTGGTGTATCTAAAGTGGCCCTTAGTGCGTGACTGTGTGTGCGCCCTACGATGGATTGGCGCCCCGTCTAGGGTTGTTCCTGCCATTGCCCCCAGGTTGAGCACCATCTGGTCCGGGTGTGGATTAAGTGGGAGATGATATAAAAATTACAAAACTGACACACAATTTCCAAATTCTACTGCTCACCAAAATTAGGGGATACTCCAAAATGAAACATCTCCCATTTTCTGTGAGCAGTGCTCACAGAGCAAACATGCCGTAATGGAAAGACGTTCTCATTTTTGCTCATAAGGGTTTCAAAATCAAGCAACAGTAAAGAAGCAATAAATAAATGCCTTAGGTAAAGAGGCGGAACAGAACGCTAAAGGTTTGCAAATGAATACTGCTGAACTGTAAAGGTATATAAGGATATATAAGGATATATAAGGATATCATTCAGAAGAACGAACCTGAGGTTTTTGTATTCAGGATTTATTTTTTTTTTCTTATTCTTGCTCGGTGTTCTTTCCAGTGTTTATGAAGCAATCGAAATCACAAACCTACACTGCTGCTGAGAAACCCGTCTCGAGGCATCCGTCTGTACACATTTCTTCTTACCGTAATTAAGTTATGGCACCAACCTCCCACAGGCGCCACTTCAGAAAGCCTCCGTTTTGCCAAACAATCAGAAACAAGAAATAACACTTTGATCTGTATCAGGGTTATATTTTCCCTTATCCATCATGCTCTCTCAAATTACCATTTTATCCTCTTTTGGCTTATTTTACTATGCGTGGATGCTCTGTGACACAAGCTAACAGGGAGAGAGAGAGCCAGAGCGGATCATGTCTCCTCTTTCATCTCCCAAATTGGCTGATTGATGCAGAGACGGGATGGGTTTTTTTCTAGGCTTTCTACATTGCGGGAAATAATCGTTACGTGTTTTACCATGGGCGGCACGGTGGCTCACGGCAAGAAGGTCCCGGCTTCGATCCCAGGGCGGGGCGGCCTGTGTGGAGTCTGCATGTCCTCCCCTTGTCTGCGTGGGGTTTACTCCGGGTACTCCGGTTTCCTCCCGCAGTCCAAAGACATGCGCGTTTGATTAATTGGTGTCTCTACAGTGGCCCTTATTGTGTGACTGTGTGACTGTGTGTGTGTGTGTGTGTGTGTGTGTGCGCCCTACGATGGATTGGCGACCCGTCTAGGGTTCTTCCTGCCCTTGCGCCCAGAGTTGCTGGGGGCGGGCACCGGCTGGCCCGGGACCCCATGTGGATTAAGCGAAGATACTGAATGTATTACCATTTTAGAAGTAGATTAAAATGATATAAAAAAAAAACATCAACAAATAAAACAGGTGACTCTGATGGTCTTGGCCTACACTCCGTACTTCTCACCTTAAAGGTTTCATAAGCAGATGCGATAACTAATGTATCGATGAGCATCCCAAATCACTCCCTCAAGTTACATCACACGATAAGCCTCAAACTATTGACCAAATAGCTTTAGTCCCAGATGTCAGATGTGTAGAACAGTCGCTCACTTGTAAGTACCAGGATCATGGCACTACCGCTGTTTTTTTTGTAATTCTGTTCAAATGCATGTTGTTCAAAATTCACCTTTGATGACTGATTAGTTTGGCTAGATTCTACTGTCGGTATATTTAGTTCTGTGGTTGTGCAGTGGATTTTTTTCATGGTCTTAACCTGTTTTTTTTGGCTGATAAGAACTATGAATGGTTCCCATGGTACAGTGTTTCTACCACGGGTTTACCAGTTTACCGTAACAAAACCATGGCGCATTTATGCCATCATAAGATACCCTATTGTTCAACGACAACTAATAGAACTAACAGAATGTAAAGTACATAGTCTATAGGCACTAAGGTTATGATATCTTACGGTAACTATAGGTGTACTATGAATCAGCCATGGCTTTACTACGGCACTTTGGCAAAGCCACGCCAGAGACACCATAGCAACCATTCTCATTCAAGTCATGGTAAAATCATGTTCCTAAGGGGAGGAAAAAAGGAGCATCCACTGATGAACCAGATTCACCTGCTTTGGAGGAATGGAAAGGTGTCATCTTTGGGGGATCAGCTAGAACCGGTGCCCCCGTGACCACAAGCTTGGCCACCCTACAGCCCCTCTAAATGAGGAGGGAGATATGGATTCGATCACAATAATGCTCACAGTGCACATTTAGGTAGAAGTAATTGTGCAATCGAATGTATTACCACACACACACGCACACACAGACATCTCAAATGGTCTGGAAAGAGCACTGGGCATGTGTCAAATCTACATGGCTGTCCAGACCGAGAGCAGATGATACACATTTCCTACACTGGATTGTTCTGGTTGCCGATTGCATCCAGGTATGAATCATTTCTCCCGGCAAAAATGCATTTTCACAACAAAAGCAGCAGTTTGGAACCATCAGAATCCAAGCATATTTTCCATTCCGCCACAAGGAATGTACTGCTTTGTATCTGCCTGGAGTCCAATTTTAAGATGGACGGCTCCTTGTTCCGCATTTGACACAAATCCGATAGGAGGGTAGGTTCTGCCGGACTGTCGGATGCCAAATAAGATTTGAACCCTGGTTAAAGAGCTGATGCATCCTGACGTTGTTTTTTTTTCCCGGCATATGATACTGTATTATTTAAGGCCAGCACTCTGTACATTCGCAGTGCAGCACTTCACCACCCATTTATTTTCCACAGAGAGAGATAGATGAAGCTCCTGTGCAGAGGATTGTGGAAGCAAACGACGCCGGTACCAACAAGTAGAAAATACTCTTCCTTCTAGTTCCTTCTAGTTCGGATACGCTGCTCACGGAAATGAGGGGATATTTCATTATGAGCCGTTTCATTTTGAATGATCCCCTCATCTTCGTGGGCAGTGTTTATTATATAAGGTTAACTCTGCCTGAATGTGTTCCCACACTCAGTCATTCCTTATCTACTAAGTAGACGGTTCTATATAAAGCGCTGGACAGGGAGCTAGTAAGAGAGCCATCTGAACACAATGTAGACTTATTATAGAGTGAGGTGGAAACACATCACAGGACAAGATGCTCCAACGAACAAGGATGCATCTGCTACCAGAGGACTAACACATGCTAATGGCTAACAAGGAGCTTAGGGCTAAAAAATAACAATCAAAAATAACAAGAGGTTAAGAGGCTAACAAACACTAATAGGGAAATAACAAACAATAATGATGGGCTAAATGTGCTATGGTCTAACAACAACTACAGCTTATTAAGCTCTAACATAGGCTAATAAGAGGCTAAGGGCTAACAAAAGCTTAAGCACTAACTAGCCATAGCTTAACACACGGCTAATGACAGGCTAACATACTGCTTAAGGCTGAAAAGGTGCTAACAAACCCTAATAACGAACTAACAATAGCTACTGCTGGGCTAACTATAAGCTAAGGGCTAGCAAAAGCTAATGATGGACTGGCAAAATGATAATGGATAACAAGAGGCTAAGAGCTAACAGAAGCTAATGATGGACTAGCAAAATGATAATGGATAACAAGAGGCTAAGAGCTAACAAAAGACTAAGCATCAACTAACAGGCTAAGAAGAAAATAACACAACTGAAAAAAAGCTAATGGATATTTAAATAGGCTAAAGGCTAACAATGAGCTAAGTGCTAACAAGGTACTAATGGATAACACATGCTAAATGCTAACAGGACTAAAACCCTTAGCTACGTGTTTTAGATAAGGGTTAATAAGTGGTTATTGATTGGGGTTATGAAATTGCTTTGCATTGTGGGATATCTATGTAAAAGTACAGACTGAGCTTGATTTGTGCTTCTGGTGCCAAATAGCAAAAAGAGATTTCTATTCAGAAGAGGCCAAAACTGATCTTAATGGACAGAATTTTGAACCCAAGCTTCACCATACCCACTGTGAAGCATGGTGGTGGTAATGTTGCGTTGTGGGGTGTTTTTCTTCAGTGAGCAGTTGGGCCATTGGTCAGGATTTATGAAGTGCGAGCAAAATCCTGAGGAAAAGCCGAAGATTGGCAGGTGGTTCACCTTCCAGCACGACGTATAGGAAAGGGAATGTCCTTAAGTCCTTAAGTGGCCACATGGACTGTGGATGGACTTGGAAAAAAGCAGTTCATTCCTGCTCAGGCCGAGATTTAGCTAGACTTAAACAATCCTTCAAAGCAAGCATGAATTCAACTTCCCAATCACGGCGCAAAGCTGGTAGAGACGAATCCAAACAGACTGATGGCTGTCATTAAAGCATAAGGTGACTCTACAACGAAGTTAATCAAGGCAATGTTAATTGCTGTCCTCACTAAGACAAAATGTGCAAAATGTGTAAATAAAGCCATGAGAGGACATTTTAGTGCTGTGAGACTAAATCATTTCAGTGGGTCATGGTGATTTTCTATGGGCGCTGTATTTCAGCCAGTCGCTCAGTTGATTCTGTCTGAGCCACACAGCCCTAAAGCAGCCATTTATCTCTCAGTTCTCTTTCCGTCTCTCAAATCTTCCAGTCTATTATACCTCACACACATACTGCTTTTATGATGTTCAAGATGGTTTGCCGTGGAAATGCGTAGATACTGACATTGAAACTCCAGACTTGGCTCTGATTGGCTGTGCAAGAGCTACAGGATATGGCCAAAAGTTTGTGGACACCCAAATGTTACGTCCAAAACTCGGATGTAGCTATGGAGAATGACACCTCCTCCCATGTTTGTGCGTCAGAACACCTTTTTTGGCTAGCGTTTAAGGGACTGGACTATGGACCATCGGGTCCAGGGTTCAAATCCCACCTCTGCCAAGATGCCACAGTTTGGGTCCCTGAGCAAGGCCCTAAACCCGCTCGAATTGTAAGACAGTTGTAAGTCGCTCTGGATAAGGGCGTCTGCTAAATGCACTTAATGTAAATGTACTAGATATTGGAGTGTCAGATTGACTTCCTATGTTAGACAATAAGCCCTGGTTCACTAATGACATTCCAGGGCATTTTAAAGGTGTCTGATGGAGATCAAAGGTCAAGGGTTTGTGCAAGTTCTCAATCAAAGTTGGCACACCGTGTGGACTTTGTTTAATGACAGTAGGGCAAAAAAGCTGCTGTTGGAAGTGGAGAAAAATATAAATGCGTCCTATGTCGGGACAATCCGTTCTACTGCCGCTTTTCGTCTGTGGAATGTCTGCCTTAGATTACGAACGTGTTCCACATACTTTTGGCTGTGTATTATTTTATGACATGTTTCCATTCAAGCATTTAATACAGGAGAAGCAGACTCGAAATAATTGTGTCAGAACTTCACGTAGGACTGCCCTCCATAATTCAGATTCTTTAATGATTAATGAATAAATCATTAACCTTGAGAGGATTTAGGTTAGAATCCTGTCTGGCGTGGAGCTAATTTTAGTAATTGAGTCCTTATCTTGCTTAAGTGTTTCTTCCCCAGTCTCAATCAGTGTAGCTCTGTTTGATGTCGGAAACCGAACAGGTCCTGGTCTTATGTGATTTCAAGCTGCAGCAGATTCATGGTTTTTTTTTAGCTCTTTATATAAAACAAACGAGCGCTGTAGCAATTAGCTTAGGCAAAGAAACACACAGGTAATGTTAATTTAAATACTTTTGATGTTTCGATGTCTTCTTAACCAGTGCTGGGGGTAACGCAGTACAAAGTAGCGCGTTACAGTAATCCGATTACTCTTTTCTGTAACGCAGTAATTTTGGAATCACATTCCAATTACTAACTTAATAAAAACTTCCTAAAAACTTCAAAAAGCATAAGCAGTCTTCTGCGTTATTTATGCGCGTACTAACTTCCTGAAACAGCTGCCTCGTCCGTTGGTCACGTGACTGTGACGTGACGTGCGCACAGTGTTGCCAACTTAGCGACTTTTCAGACCCCTATAGCGGCTAGGGGCTATAGCGACTAGGTCGAGGAACGTCTAAGTGTGCGGTGCTGGAGCTGGTACCGGATCATCTCTTAGGAGAGAAAAGAGAAAATGTAGTTACTTATGGGTTAGGAGCACAGAGCCTGTTATCAATCACTGATGCCTGGTGCAGCATGAAGCTCCGGCAGCACTAACCATAGCAGCATGGATGTCATAGATTGAATGATGCATAGCATAAAAGAAGCACCTGTCAAATCATGCGCAATTGTGCCAGCGTAGACCGGAATGTTCATTTTTCCAAAGATTCTTTCTCGAAATGTAGAGGACACCCCCATCCCCCAGACACATTCTGTTGTTCCTGTGGAGATACTTAACGGCAATGGGAACCCAATAATTATAGAGAACACGGTAACACTGTTACTATCCTTGGTAAGTTAAAGCTTTAACATCCAAGCCGTGGTACGATGTTTTTTTTTAAATTATTATTACAAAGAACACGAAAGGTCATCCAGATGAAACAAAGATTCCACGAGTAAATGTGTTCCAGTTTTTATAGTTCTAGGGAGAATATACAGGTGGACGGGGAACAAACAAAGGAGTACTACTTACAATAGGACAGGCACTTATGATTATGAACACCATTTACTGCTTGGTACTAATAAGTTGCCGAAAGTCAAAGTACTCCCAAACGTAAGTAAGTTCCACAAAAAAGTCTCTCAACACATCAACCGAGTTACCACAGGTCCTAGTTCACTGAGCTCAACAACCAACTGTAACTCCCGCCTCTGCTCGGGGATCCGCAGCGCTGATCGGTTGTTTACGACCGCGACGTTCAGAGTTAAAAGACAGATCTTTAATTTCCTTTAATAATTCGTTCTAATTTTGAAGTCCTCTGTCTATAGAGGAACCAGTCCCACCACGCCCGGGCCACACCAGAGTGCAGTAACTTCCTCCATCATTCAGTCATCAGGGGACGACGTGCCTCCAAGGACTTCCCGCCGACTCAGTATCTCCAATCTTTTACATTATTTATTTGAATTGTTATTATTTACTTAGTTGAATCCACCTGAGGAGGACGGGTCCCATTTTGAGTCTTGGTTCCTCCCAAGGTTTCTTCCTTCTACATTCAGGGAGTTTTTCCTTGCCACTGTCGCCCTAGGCCTGCTCAGTTTGGGATTGGGCTTTGAAGATATAAGATTGTAAAGCTGCTTTGAGACGACGCTCCGTTGCAAAAAGCGCTATAGGAATACATTTGATTAAAGTGAACAGACGTTGATCAGATGGATCGGCAGTAATATAGCCACTTTGACTGAGGTGTAAGATTTGAAACAGCTTGTTGGCTCAGTGGTTACAGCTTTAGGCTCCACCCAGATGAGTTTTTGAGGACGCCCTTTGTCTGTGTATCCTGTGTATTCATATTAAAGCTGTTATTTTTTTCCGTTTCGTTGATCATTTTCACGAGGTCGTCTCTGGACAGAAAAGCTGAGCCAAGACAAACTGATCCTCAGCTAATGCATGAACAGGGTTTAGCAGTAACGCCCCTGGATGACACACTTTTGCATTGAGTGTTTCAGGTGAGAGGATGCAGTCGGCTCTCACTTAGCAAAGCAAATCCAATGGCCAGATGTCCACATCAAGCTGGAGGGCATTCAGAGTCTTTCTTTTCTTTCTTTTTTTTTTTTTTTTTTTTTAAACAGCACTCCAGTCTCGAGAAGGGGAACATTTTGAATGTGTACAAGCGTGGGTGTGTAAAAAGCAATCGGGTGTTCAGAGCAGGCAGTCCCTGGTGGCGTAGTCACTGCTGAAACTCAATTCCAGCTCTATCATGCCTCAGGAAGCAATTTAATTAATGTGCCGCTCTGAGCACAGAAAAATCATCAGCTCTAAGCAAAACCTTGGGCAACAAAAAAATGCCCTGGCTGGACATTGTTTAGTCTTTTGTGACAAGCCGAAGCTGAGATCTCGTAACGTCGGACTAGTGCAAGGATGGGTTCGAAATTGGGACCAAATAAGACCGTGGGATGACCGAGTAAGACAAAACCGAATACCACCAGTGAAGACAATGCAAGCTGACCCACTAACAGAAAGCTGTTATTATTAGCCGTTTTTATTAACTGTTGTGAAAATCGTTCTAAACTCACTTCGCAGGCAGTTTGCGTCAGAAATTTGCGCAGAGGGGACAAAGGTTTTTTCACTTAAAGTAAAAGTACTGTTAATATGTTAAAACATTCTTCGTGTGCCATTTTGCCTAGCTCAAAGACCGTTTATGTATTGGTTGTCTGAAGCCATAAATCTGAGGGTCACGGCACCACTCAGGGCACAGTCCCATTCACGATTAGCATAAGCGCCGTTCTACAGCTCCGTTTTGTTCCGGCGGCTAATTGGGGACAGCAGCGAGGCTATAAATTCTCCGTTCAGCGAGTCAGTGCCATGCTAGTGAGGGGCCTTGACTGTGGATTTGGCCACCTGTTCGTCCTCGGTATAATTAGCGAGTACATCCAGTCCTCCTCACTCATTACTCAGACGCCGGTGACAAATGGAACACAGGCCTGTTTTCACACCCATATCTGCTCCCCCTTAGAAATATGGCGACGGATAAGCGGGACGATGATGAATGACGGCATGTTCAATCATAAACTGTTAAAGCAGCATAAGGACTGGGTAGGTATACGATACTTTAGGTTGTGAAATGAAATCGAAATCTGAGCTGCTTTGCATCTTGTGTGTGCGCTGCCATTTGTGAAAGGTAATTAAAAGCTTTTGATTATTACAAGTTTGTTGATATGACACAGGCCGGGG
Source organism: Parotocinclus cabessadecuia (assembly GCA_036873895.1). Taxonomy (NCBI): domain Eukaryota; kingdom Metazoa; phylum Chordata; class Actinopteri; order Siluriformes; family Loricariidae; genus Parotocinclus; species Parotocinclus cabessadecuia. The sequence continues at coordinate 3,879 of JAYJMA010142222.1, read as the reverse complement.
ATTTTATCCACCTCATTTATGCTCATTTTCAAAACGAGCAGTGAAAAAGCCTGAATTCCTAATGTGCTGGTGTATACATGTAGACAGGATGAGATAATGAGTAATTAAAATGCTTTTTTTAAAAACATTCGTGACAGACAAGCCAAGGCACAGCCAGGGATCTTAGCCAGGGACCTTTGGCTACCCCGGGTAGCAGCGAAACAACATAGAATCACATTTCTGCATGTGTCCCCCTTCAGCAGACAATAATAAAGGCTAATGCTTATGTACATTCATTTACTAAATCCTGATTTAAATGTAAGTGATTAAGAGGAGGCTAATTATCAGCCATGTTAAAAAGAAACCGGTCAAAGATCAGCATACGTTGTGTTTTGGATGCTGGTTTGCTGGTCAGTCTGCAAGACTATAGGACGTCCATGTCCCGCTGGTCCAGCTGATGGACTTTTGTTTGGTGGCTTTCCAATCTTAGTTGGAATGAAGAAAGAATGGACAGACAAAAGAAAGAAATTAAAAATCTAGAATCAAGATGAATCCAAAAAGAAAGAACAACTATTACGTTACCTATAATTGAAAAAGGAAAAGAAAAAGAAAGAAAGAAAAAGATAACATACATTCAGAAAGAGGAAAAGAAAATATTCAACCAAAGATACTGTAAATAGGCTACAGGTGGAAAGAAAGATAGAAAGTAAGAAAGAAAAGAAAGAAAGTAAGAAAGAAAGAAAGAAAGAAAGAAAAGAAAGAAAGAAAAGAAAGAAAGAAAGAAAAGAAAGAAAAGAAAGAAAGAAAAAAAGAAAGAAAGAAAGAAAGAAAAGAAAGAAAAGAAAAAAAGAAAGAAAAGAAAGAAAAGAAAAAAAGAAAGAAAAGAAAGAAAAAAATACTTTTCAACTCCAAAAAACCCCAAACCATCATTTGCTCTCTGGGAGGTAGATCTTTTCTAGAAGCTCCTCCATCACGCCAAGCCTTTTTATGGCTCGTACAGCACAGTGTGATTAGAATTCAGAAGAGAAACATATTAGATTTAATGTAGATTTATTGTTTATCCTCTCTGAAGGACTTTCCAGAGCCAAAGTCGACTGCACGAAAAATATTTCGTTAGTTTTCCAGTTCAGGAGACGATGGATGATATGTGTGATATTAATCCATTCAATGATATTGTGTGAGAATCAACATGCAGGTCAGCACATGGCATTTGTACTAAATCGCTGAATAAAATAGTAGAAAATAGGCTAAGAAAACTGACCTTCGTCGTGAAATAACACAAAAGATTTTTGTCTCAGTGGAGCTGAAGGATCACCGGGTGAGGGAGTCAAACAGAGAGTGAGAGAGTGTAGACTCTTCCTTCTAGTTTTCAAACAGATTTTAAGAGAATCTTTTATTACTTCTTTATTTATCATCATTTCTGCTTTTAGTCTTTCTTTCCTCCTTTCTTTTCTTCCTTTTTTTTTTAACTCCCTTTCTTACTTTGTGTTCAAACAGTTCTTTCTCTCCGGCTAGCTGTTTACTTATCCAGCTTTTTTGGGACAAGCCTTGATTTGAATTTCTAATCGTTCTCGCTAGCTATAGTTTTATTCGTACACAGCTTGGATAGAGACTCGTTTCTACTGTTTGTGTGTTTCGTTCCCTAGCTTTATGTAGAAACAGTTTTCTTATTAAACTAGCCAGCAGAAGCTAGCTTAACGCTACCTGTTTGCAGACTGGGCAGTCTGTTAGCTCTGTGCTAACGTTACTTACATTACATTGTGTTTTATGGCTGACTTTAGTAATGAACTATGCAGTATAATGTAAATCAATCTCTCCATCAATTCTAACCATTCGAGTGATTAGCCCGCTAGCCTGGCTACATCCCACATCACTTACAGGGCACTAGAGAATTCTGATGTAATATTGATGTAATATTATGAAATGTCAATGGAAAGATGATGACAATTCTAAGACAGCAGCTTATCAGCAGTTTGCTAGGCGGCCTGCTCTTATTGACTATCAGCAGTCGATGCGGTTTCTGTTATCATGAATATTTATTGACCCTGATATGCTAATCGGGGCGGAACGGTCAAGATCGTCTGAGGAGATCTGTATTTTTAATGTTTTAGATTATATTCCCGGTTTGAAACGCAAGTCGTCCGAGATATTTTAAGGCATTTCCTCATGAAATATGAATCACTGTACATGCAGTGTGTATTAAGGACATCCCATCTGCACCCATATCAGGTTTGTCCTTCCACCTCCTTACTGAAGCCAGATCGATAGCCCGCTTGGGACCCTGATTCAATTGTAGAACTCGTCACAAAGTGGATCCTTAGCGTTTCGGTACGTTTAGTCAGAACGTTGAAGCACCACTGGTCAAACACAGCTGCTCGTTTCAATCCACCACTTAGGAAAATGTGCTGTGAAATTTGACAGTAGAAGCGTGAAGTGACCGAATTACCAACAAAACCAATGGGAGAAGTGTGAAATGATTTTATGGTCAGGTCATAGTCAACCAGGTTTACAATTGTATTGTGAAATTTGACAGTAGAATCATGAAATGGTCAAATGACCATCAAATATTCATAGACGAAGTGGGAACCTTATGGTAAGTACCCTGAAATCTCACAGTCCGTTTTTTCCTGGGCATTTACAAGGTGTTTTGAGAGCTTTATAATATTAGCGATAGAAATATACGCTTCTGACACAAGGCTACAAATGATTAATTTAACTGACCTATGTTCGGTGGCATAACTGTCCATGACTTGTTTGTGAAGACGACTACAGTAAGTAAATATTAGGAATATCTAAGTATTTCTTCTGATTTTACCCAGGAAAAAAGGGACTGTGAGATTTCTTAGTAAAGATGTAAATTGCTTGACTGTTTTAATGGAAATTTTTCACATTTTGACCATTAAGTTCACAATTTTACTCTGGTTTTTATTGGTAGTTTGGTCGCTTCATGCATCTATTGTCAAATTTCACAGCTTAAAATATGCCACAACAGCTAATGTAACAGACTCTGAAATTAGACCAGGAAGAACATATTCTACCCACGAAAATAAGGCCATATTTCCAAACGAAATATCCCATAATGAAATGTCCCCTAATTTTTGTGAGCAGTTTTTAATATTTAATGACTCTAGTGCCATTTCGTACCGAAACCGTCTTCACAATGTTCAAATAAAATCCTGCTGAGATCAGACTTCATAGCGTATCTAGTGCGCCATCTACAGTCTATTGCTAATATTACGTGTTGAGCATAATGAAGTCTCCAGGCTACACAAGTCCACTCCGTTTTATCATAGGAATCTGTACGTAGTCCGATTTTTTTTCCCTGGACAAGCAATACACCGTGCAATACTGCCCAGCATACTCCCGTGCTTAATGAGGAAATCGGCAGTGTATGATGTAGGGAGTCACATGGCGGGAGTGATGAGCGTTGGGAACTGTAGTGGGGGAAAGCCGGGGTTGTGTTTTTCACTTTCAATATATTATCCAGCACATTAGGCTACATGAGATATGCCGTACTTTCTTTATTTAAAAAGCTTTATGTTAATGTTTTTCCCCCCACATATAGGTTAATGTGAGCATTTAAGCGTGTCTACCCTAGGCTAACCTATGCTAAGCTATATGAACAGTATATATTAAACCTCGCAGCTCATGATGAAATTCAACTCATGATGGATTTGTTGCACTATATCCCCGCGTCTCTCTCGGGAATTGCTCTTGAGATATTTTACTGGAATAAAAAAAGGAAATGGGGCAGCATGGTGGGTGGCACCGCTGCCTCACAGCAAGAAGGTCCGGGGTTCGATCCCAGGGTGCAGCGCTCTGAGTCCTTTCTGTGTGGAGTCTGCATGTCCTCCCCGTGTCTGCGTGGGTTTACTCCGGGTACTCCGGTTTCCTCCCACA
>JAYJMA010142221.1:0-29479 GCA_036873895.1 Parotocinclus cabessadecuia | reverse complement strand
CTGAACTGCGGTTTTGTTTGTTGGTATGATGAACAGGCTGGTAATCTCGGCACAATCTCCCTTGGGATTCTGTATCTCTCTTTCATGTTCACATAGTAAATGACAGCAAATGATGCGTAAGTGAGACAAAACTGGAACAATAAGTTTAACTCTACCATCTTTTTTTTAATTTGTCGAAGTTCAACAATAATAGAAAATACAGTAATGTACTCTTACTCAACTGGAAAAGCCAGAACGCTTCCAAGAACGTTATAAAGGACTTAATGTGTTTGCTAGACGAAAGCCAAAAATAGATTGGGTCTTGTTGGTTTATAGGATTCATGAAATAAAATCAAAATTATTCTCCATTCTCACCTGATCGTAACAACAGCGAGCATTTATGGGCCAAGCATTCAGTATCGTTACAAACTGCTCTCTGGAATATTGTGAAATCCTGCAGGGCTAACAGGGATAACATTTCGCATGAACCTCTGGTGTCCATGATGTCATTACAACAAAAAGTGCAACATACCGCATAGTAATAAATTGTGAAATTGATCAAATATTTCATTTTCACTCAAATAGTTATAGTGATTTTATGACTTGCAGTAAAACGTCAGTCAAGTCTGAGGTAATTTGGATACATTTCATAGCATTTTGCCAGAATTATTTCGGTAATTCAGCCACAAATGAGTATTTCATATAAGAGCTCCACTTCTCCTCGTTAGCGACTAATGGTACTATGTAGTATGTACTAGTACTGACACTAAACTTTTAGAGGCAACATAAGCATGCTGTAATCAACTGCATAATGACTGCCAGTGGTGTTCCTGACGAACAGAGCTTGTGTACGGTGTTGGAGTAAATCCACGAATATCTCTGCTGGCTAAATGCATTCCAGCATGGGCATCCTTACAGAAGACTGACGTAGTCCACAAATCATCAAGTAACAGATGTCATTGTGCAGCTGAATTGTTGTGTTATGATCTATGGCATGTGTTCTTGTTAATGAAATGCTCCAGATATAAACTGCCAAACAGAACCACTGTTGGCATGATGCAGTATTCTCCCTAGATCTAGTATTTATGCTTCTGGCTGTAGCTCAGGATTATAACAATCTCAGTACTTTAGGGCTTCATTATGTAGATCAGCCAAAGCCCTTGGCAATTCCTTGCCACGAATCTCATTCTGATGGGTCGTTTTCGTGGTGCAATGGTGTTTGTTTACACCTGCTGATTACTTTCAGGTCCTCCGAATGAGGCACTCTGTTCAGTCTCATTGATATGTATGAAATTCTGTGTTAAATCCCTTGACATGATGAAGTGTGATTTACTCAAGTCATGGGGATAAATCCCAGTACCTGTCCTTGTATGAGATGGAACAGGATATAGCAGATGATGTGCAAAAATCGCGTGCATTCATATGTTTTATTGACGTTGCATCTGAAACTTCAGTTTGGTTAACGGTACCATTGCAGAGGTGTTGTTCGGCCCTCTTTGAGCACAGTAAATAAGTTGCTGCTCCTTTTTTCTTGGAGCAGAATCAAGCTTGCCAAATCTTTATCTTATCTGTAGGGCACAGTCTATGGTGACGTCTACTGAACAACCATTTTGGCAAATTTCATATCGACCTGTTTAATAAGGCAAATGTGAAAATGTGAAATGGGCCAAGCACGTTCAGCGCAATGCACATTCTTAGAATTCTTACCCATTCTTGTTTGATGTACAACTTCAGTTGTTCAACAGTCCAGGGTCTCTGTTGTCGTATTTTGTGCTTCATAATGCAGGTCTAGACCGCAGAGAGGCCGGTCTAGCTCTCTGTAACTAAAAATCCAAGCTGTTGTAACACGTACAGAATGTAGCTTGAAGTTGTCTTGCTGAAATAAACAGGGACGTCCCTGAAAAAGACGTTGCTTGGATGGCAGCAGGTGTTGCTCCAAAACCTGTATTTACCTTTCAGCAATTAATGATGACTTCACAGATGTGCAAATTTCCCATGCCATGGTCACTAACTCACCCCCATACCAAACAGAGATGCTGCTTTTAAACTTTCAGCTGATGATCTCGGGTCCAGAGAAGCCGGCGGTGTTTCTGGGTGTTGGTGATTTATGGATTTCTCTTTGCTTGGTAGAGTTATAACTTGTACTTGTAGATGGAGAGATGAACTGGGTCACTGATAATGGTTTTCTAAAGGGTTCCTAAGCCTATCCGTATACAGAATGATGTCAGTTTTTTAATGTAGTGCCACCTGAGCATTGATTGCTGGTTTTTGGCCTTGCTGCTTACTTGCAATGATTTCTCCAGATTCTTTTAATTTTTTTTTGATGATATTACGGATTAAATTCCTTGCAGTTACGCAATGAGAAATGTTGTTCTTAAAATGTTGGACTGTTTGCTCATGCAGTTGTTCACAAAGTGGTGAACCTCGCCCCATCCGCGAACCTTTTGGGGATGCTCCCGTTATACCCAATCATTACACTTCAAGTTTGTCGGGTTGAACCTTAAATATTTTTGTCTTTGTAGGGTAGTCGGTGAAATATTGGTTGAAAAGGATTTGCAAATCATTCTGTTTTTATTAATGTTTTATACAACGTCCCAACTTCATTGGAATTGGAGTTGTAAGACCAAATTCGCTACGAAACAGCAGGTTACCACCGGGTAACCACGACGTAAACGACTTCCGCTCTTTAAACTTCTGCCTGTGCTCGTAAGTGCACAGCATTGATTGGCTGTAGAAGTGTCCAGCTGTTTATTTTTGCGATGTAATGTGTGATGCTATTTCATATGAGTGTATTTGTTCATTTTTTTGTTTTCTATGGCGGCACTTCTGTGTGTCTATCCACCATCTTTTCCTGCACTTCAGTTTCAGGGGGTCTCTGTTGCAATGAAAGAGAGTTTTCCCTGTCTTCAAACACACTCAGTTATGTTTGTGCAGTGTCCCTGCCAGACCGGAGGCGGAATCTGATTGCTGTTCTGCCTGAGCACCCTTTTATTAATCCTTGTTATTAGCATGCATTAAAGCATGTTAATGGGAATTTCTAGCATTCATTTAGCTAAGAAATGAATGGTTATTAAAATGACTTTGAAAACAACATAAAATGTTTTCTGAACATTTTCTGGAACATATATATTTTAGAAGGCAGCAATTTTTGGTATACTAGGTGCTTCCGAGAGCTTTTATCATGGCTAACTCTTTTTGCTTGGAAATACACTGCTCATGAAAATTAGGGAATAATTAATTGGGGATGTTGAAATAACCCTTTTTTGTGAGCAGTATAGAACAATGTTGTATTCATAAATGTTTGAACAGTGAACTCTGTGTAAGATCTATAACGCACTGATGCATGAAGCCTACAGCACTGGGACGTGAATTGAAATTACGTTGATTAATACCGTTGAAGTATCCCTGACTATCTCTGAATAGGGAATAATGCATATTAAAATATGGGTGTAATGGATCAGTTAAACCATGCTCGAGTCTTGAATTTCGTGATGGACAGAGGTCTTTGTTAAAGCCTTCAGGTAGGCAGATTGTAGGTGACTTGTACAAGAAGGTGTAGAACCTTGATGTCAGAAGCTACAGGTGATCTGTGAAGGGAAGAATTTGAGTGTCTTCAGCAGAATGATAAAGATGTAAAGATAACTGAAGAGGACCCAGCACTGAACCTTGCGGTATTCCAGTTGAGAGCTTGCATGATGCTGTCGTTTCCTCTCCATGATACGACGATACCTAAAGGGCAGAATTGCACCACTGCCAGGCTGAGCCTGTGATTCTAACGCTCAGGAGGAGAGAAGGCCTCCATTTGTCTGCGTGAATATTCTCAGACCGTTCTCCGGTTCCTTTGCAGTGTGCTACCCTAAAGTCAGGCTAGCTGTGATCCTGTAGGTCATTCTTAGTGAGACAGGAGGACAACTGATTGTAATCAGAACATTCAAGTAGTTTTAAGAGGAAGGAGAGGAGTGATACTGACCTGTTTTTGTTGATCGCTCTTGTTTTTCAGTAGGAACTCGAACAGACAACTTGCACTGCCTTTTGTAACATAGCAGGACTGGATATAGTGGACATGATGTTGGACATTGTTAGGCTGTCGACTGAGAGAAGCTGAATATTATCTGTAGAAAGAGTAGAAAAACATGTTAAGGCGTGGTATATCTCTTGTGCAAATAGTGGCAGAGGTGAAGGAATGGCAAATCTTTTGTATAAGCCTCAAGAGAAAAAGCCAGTGAAATGCAAGGAGCTAAGCGTAAGGTGTTTTGCACGCTGTACAGAAAGGCATTCCAATCTAAAGCCGGGTAACCAGAGATGGATTTGATTGGATGGTTACAGTCACGATACAATGCACATACAGACCACGAGTGAGGGGATGCTGATAGCATCTGGTGACCTCATTATTCTGAATCACGTACCTTCCAAGCTCTTCTTTTGAACATTTTCTCCCCGCAATCTAGTCTAAGCAGAAGCCCCAGACTTTGTACCATGCCTTGCCCCATTATCTCTTGCTCCAGCACTAAAAGCGTTCCACTCATCTCCATAAAGGCCAGGATTAGAACAGTCCTCTTTTTTTAACAGAACCCCTGGACTCACTGTGCTGCCCTGTAGGTGTTCTATGTGAATAGTTAAAGCTAAGTGGGACAAAGAGCTACTGGGAAAGTGTGAAACTGCCTGATACCAAGGGGTGGACACGTGCTTCAGCTTGAAGATGTTCTCTCACAGGCATGCGGATGTATGTGCGTTTGTTCTTTGTGATGAGCCACAGGGCTGTCACGAGGGTGTCGTCAGCGCTGGTTTGTTTTTCACACAGAAAATATCCTCTGAAACTGTGGCTCGATATGCAATTCTTGCATCACATCTGCAGTCCATAAAATCTTTGACTCGGAGGAAGTGGAGCCTTTTATTTAAAGATGCTTGTTATGCATTCAAATAATTAGGTGTATTGTTAATTAAAGTCACTTGCTCTGTAGTTGCAATTTGCTAATCGCCTTCTATTTTTGATACAACACCAACACCAAGGCATTAAGCTCACCACGTTCAAACTACACTGCTCACAAAAATTGAAATATCTTCTAATCATGTGTGGGCACTTCAGACCAGTACTGGCCATGACTGGTTTATCCATAGTCTTGATATAGTCAAAGCATTTTCCACTGCTGTTAAACTAAGATGGAAATCAAAGGTCATTCAGTCCATCTCATTAAATGTCTGGTCAAGGGAACAAAGTATTTTTTAAATTTGATCCACATCCGGTTCACTTGAAGAGAACCCCAGACCACCCTGTTCAAGTGGTACAATGATCTTACTCTCTGATGCTTTTGATGTCAAAAGTGTGCGGACTATGTGCAAATTCTCAGACTTGGAGTTGCCAAGCTGCCACTCTTATACCCTTAAGCAGTTGCCTTAACTTTAATCTGCTCAGAGTTGTGGATAAGGACATCTGCCAAATGCTGCCAAACGTAACTTGGACCTGAATTATCAGCTTGGAAAGCACATACCTGCACAAAAAGGCCCTGCATCAGAACACTTAACAATATAATGCTGATGCTGAACTTGCCAACTGGCATTTGGCCAACTTCCACGTAGTAGAAATGTGTTCCATATAAAAAGTAATGAAAACCAATAAACCTACTGTTTTTCAGTGGCTGAAAATGACAGGGGTTTTAAAAGCAACATGACATTGAGACGCGTCAATTGCAACTTGGAATGCTAATCGGAAATTTATTCATAAAGGTGCCTACACCCTGCCCAGAGGGTCATTGTAGCAACATAATCAATCTTGGAGTATAGATTACATGTGTTGTTGGCTCAGCAGTAACCGTTTGCAAGGGATTAGAAGTCAATTGCTTGGATTTGCCCACGCTGAACCACACGTGCCAGTGCAGCTTCAGATATTGGCCTGCAAAAAAATGACCTGAAAGTAGAAGTCTTACGGTATGGGGTGATTTTTTATTTTTTATTTTTTATATAAAGTGATACACCAGTTTAGTTCCTCTTGACGAGATTCTTGCATTGCAAATAAGCTATAATTAGCTGAGAGACCATCCTGAGGACAAGCACATGGTCACAATCTTCTGTACAATTTATGATTTTCTATAATCATACATGTATATAATGCGAGTTAATACCGCTTTGGCTTATACATGGCCATCACATGCTTGCTTTTTGATTATTCCAAATCCAAATTATTAATTATCCTTTACGGCTGGCATTTTGTTTAGGATCAGTCAGTATCAGTTGGCCCTCTACTAGATCTTTAACCATGACAATGAAGTAAACAATAAATCCTCTTTTGGCATTCCAGTGTATTGTTTAAGTTGTCTGATGGAGGTCAGGAGAGGCATTAGTCCAACCCATTCTAGTACCACTGTCTGTCTTAAGGCAAATCTAGAAATGCATGCTTTATATTCTGAATTTCTATTCTGAATTTTTCAAATTAAAAGGGGTGTCCAAATACCTTTGTCTATACGGTGTATATAACATGAGACTGGCCTGTTAAAACACTGGACAAGATGACCTGAATGAGACGTTCATGACGGGCTCCCGTCTACCTTATGATGCTGTATTCATTCACATGAAATCCAAAGACACACTGCCTGCCTGTTAGAACTCCTATAAATTTTCAATACAAGTAACAAAGCTGCAAACCTGGCGAGTCCGATAAAGACAACAAAGCACAGCTTCATCCTGACAGTCAATATCACTCCTAGTCAGACGTGTAAGCACAGAACAACACACAGATGTATTGCCAGAAGCATGTATGTGGCTGTCAATTTAATTAATACAACAGCAGGTTGTTTTTGCAGCTGGCTTCCAGTGAGGTCAAAATACTGAAATGGTGCATGTAACTGTATTAAGCACACTTAGCATCAAATACCCTCGTTTGTTGACTGAAGCAAGCATGTGCAGATGTTTGGGAATGAGAATCGTGGGAGCAGTGAATAAATAAACCAAAATCGTTGGAATGAAGAGTAAGCTGAATTTGTGATGAGGACATGCATACGTGCTCTGGGATCTCTTTGCAGGAGAGTAAAACCGACAAAGGGTTAAAAAAACAACAACAACAAGATTCAATTCATGAGTTCCTTTGTGGACTTTCATGCTTATACATTATTCATTCTGCTCCTGTAGCTTATTACATACAGTATTCTCTCTGATGTAGATCAGCATTATTGCTTGCAGCATTCTACGGGGTGAATCAAAAGTCAGAGGACACATCGTGTGCTGCGTCGTGGACGTTTCTCAAAGGCTCCCAGAACCATTGTAGAGGTTTCTGCAGCGGTAGCGGCCACGTGCTTGGTCGTCCACAGCCCACAGGTTTGTCAGAATTTGGCTATGAGGGATGTAACAGTGCTGTGTGACGTTGGTGGATCTTCTGGGTGTCGGTTGTTGAAGTCTCCAGCTACGTCAGCCAGGTTTTCCAGACGTTAGAATCATCAATGAATCATTCAATCTTCCGTTACCTGTGACAAACAAGAAAAGTTTTCTGAGAACCACAGGGGATATTGCAGACTTAATTTGCGGCCTGGTAGGGGCACTGTTTCGTCATCCTCTGAACAGGCGCTCCCACCCTCAGACACAGTCAGACATGCAGGTATTTTTCCTGGCCCTGGCAGTGGGCTAGGGATTTGCCAACACGCCACCCAGCATGCATACAGTGGGGAAAATAAGTATTTGATACACTGCCGATTTTACACAGCCGTTTTCCGACCTACAAAGAATGCGTGGCGACAGAAAAAAAAGAAATCACATTGTATGATTTTTTAATAATTTATTTGCATTTTATTGCATGAAATATGAAGTATTTGATACAATAGACAAAAAACATAACTTCATATTTGGTACAGAAACCTTTGTTTGCAATTACAGAGGTCAGACGTTTTCTGTAGTTCTTGACCAAGTTTGTACACACTGCAGCAGGGATTTTGGCCCACTCCTCCATACAGATCTTCTCCAGATCTTTTAGGTTTCAGGTCTGTCACTGGGCAACACTGAGTTTCAGCTCCCTCCAAAAATTAATATTGGGTTCAGGTCTGGAGACTGCCTAGGTCACTCCAGGACCTTGAAATGCTTCTGTTGAAGCCACTCCCTAGTTGCCCTGCCTGTGTGTTTCGGGTCATTGTCATGCTGGAAGATCCAGCCATGGAAGCAGGAGCTTGTTGGCCAAAATCTCGCAATACATGACCCCGTCCATCAATACGGTGCAGTCGTTCTGTCCCTTTTGCAGAAAAGCACCCCAAACTATGATGTTTTCACCCTAAACATCACGGTTGGGATGGTGTTCACACCCTTCTTCTACTTACAAACACACCGTGTGGAGTTCATACCAAAAGCTCTATTTCGGTCTCATCTGACCAAATGACCTTCTCCCATGCCTCCTGTATATTGTTTATTGGACATTTACTGTTGTGAGCAGGGGGACCTTGCGTGCCCTGCAGGATTTTAATCCATGACGGTCTCTGGTTCTCTTCAGGTCACTGGCCATGCCCTCCTGTACACATTTAGGTGATTCCTGACATTCTAATATTAGTTGGTACTTTCTCACCAAGCTGATTGCCTATTGTCCTGTAGCCCATCCCAGCATTGAGCAGGTCTACAGTTTTGTCCTTGCTGCCCTTAGACAGGTATTTGGTCTTGGGCATGGTGGAGTGCGATTGATTGAGTGTGTAGACAGGTGTCTTTTATACAGGTAACGAATTCAAACAGGTGAATTTAATACAGGTACAGAAGTGAGTACAGAACAGGAGGGGTTTCGTAATTAAAAATAACAGGCCTGTGAGACAGAATACTTATTCTATACAATAACATGCAGATGAATTAATTACAAATCATGCCATGTGATTTACTGGATTTTTTATTCTGTCTCTCACAGTTGAAGTGTACAAACGATAAAAGCTACAGACGTCTCCATTCTTTGTAGGTGGGAAAACTTGAAAAATCTGCAGTGTATCAAATACTTCTTTTCCCCACTGTATAGGGCGCTCCACAGTATTTCACATGTCCAGAACAGACCCAGCACCAATTTAATATATTCATATCTTCCATGGCGTGTCATAAATCTCTAACGGTACCAACATTTCTTTCACTGTAGCACAGGTTGTGACTGCCAAGCACAAACATTCAGAGACATGCAGTCAGGAGAGGCACCTGTAATGTTTCAGTATAAATTAAATATAATGAAATGTGAAATCCTAATTGTAGTTTTTATTGCCAAAATCACCTATTTGTGGAGTGGAACTGTGTGTAATGGCAGCATGTGAACGAGGGCAAGTACTGATTATGCTCCCAGTGTTGAATAAGTAAGTAGCTGAACTTTAGGGCCATTGTGGGCACAGATGCTTGTCAGAGTAGTTCAAAATTTTCCACAAAGTGATAATTGGGCTTGGATCATAGACTGCATCAAAAACACACAGAGAACTGGGAAATAAAATGTTGCTGGCATTAAGAATGAAATAGAAAAAAAAATCTAATCATCCATATTATTGAGAATTCAATCATTTAATATCTTCAAAATTCGTATATCTGGCTCTGTCTTTCCAGTGCTTTGCCCACTCTTGACCACACTGCAATTTTCTGGTGTGACTAGAGAACAACCCTGGATCAAAAAAAACTTGGACCAGTATGGACCAACGATGTTTTATGTTTAGTCTGGTCAACTTCATTTGCTAAAAAAAGATACATTCCTGCTTTCCTCGCCTGCAACACATTGCAAAAAAGTAGGTATAGGGCAAACACACAAAAATTTAACCTTTGATGTGCAATATTTATACAAAGGGTAAGTATATATTACCACGTACTGTGGTACTGTGTAATATAAATATAATTAATAATGGTACAACTTAAAGATCACCGAGCAAATCCTTCTTCAGCTGATAAACATAAATGAAAGAATGAACCAAGCAATGCCTTACCTACATCATCATATTGGGCGCAAGTCTATTCAAATATGCTATATGTTGGCCAAGTGTCCCAGTTAAAACACATATTTGTCCCCTTTTTTCATGGTATCTGGCAACCTAGGCAAGAAACACATTAGTCCATGACCTTTAGGTGTTACTTACCGGTCATAATCCCCATTGCAGAGTGCTCTTACTGGTATAGTAAAAGACTGCCAAACTGGATTCAAGGTGTTCTTTACTACCTCCGTCTTATGGCAGATGGTGAACCTTGAAAGAAAAATTGCCAAGCAGGTAGAGACAATTTATAAAATCAAAGTACAATTCAACACAAGAATGCATTAGCCAGCTGCTTCATAAATCTAAAGATGCTGACACTTAACAAGCCACATGTGAATTTAACAAATCAGTGTCTAAAGCCCAGCAGGAAAAGTACATAAATTAGTGCCACCAGACATCTTCAGCCATCAACTTCGGAACCAAAGGCAAGTTCTATATCATTTTATAATTCACAAAAAAGAAATTAGCTAAATATCCAAATGAATAAAAAATTTGCTACATAGCTAATATGATTGCATTTGTGTAATGCAAACTGGTTTTAATCATAGCCCCTTTATTACCGTCAATGTTGTAAGTAGTTTCAAGTGAACTACTCATTTAAAATATCTTCAAAACAAAAAAAAATGGTTAACTGATAACCTGACCCATATATTGATTAATTTTCAACAATATAATTAATTTAAACACGCAATTGCTATTCTGGTAGAACAAATGACAATGATTTTCATAAACAATGCATGTAAATCAGCGTGTACATCTCACACACACACACACACACACACACACACACACACACACACACACACACACACACACACACACACACACACACAGAGCTTCATTAAAATCAACACATTTTTGGAGCAAAAGAAAGAATGTCAGTTACAAAAATGCAAAGTCGACTCATTCTAAATGATAGTTACTAGTTGTTCTTCTTCTCTCAACTGGTGCACTGATTTTTTTTTTGGACCTATCTGTAAGAACAAATGAAGTACAACTAAACACTTACGTTCCATCTTCATTACTTCTGTAGAACACCATAAAAGGATCCGACTTCCCAAAAAAGTCCTTCTTGTCCAACTTATTGGCACAGAACTGCATGGTCGCACTATCCTGCCAAAAAATCCAAAACAATTATGGTCTACATACGAAAAACTCGGTAATGTGTATTGCACAACCGCATCGAGATGCCACCATTTTAATGACTGTAATGCAGCAGATTTGCCTAATCCCATATCCCATAAAAAGCTCACTGTAATCTACCTGAAAAGTTTTCATACTTACACAGTAAGAATATGCAGTAAGAATATAATTTAGTCTGCAAACACACCTATGAACAATAGTGTGCATTTCCTTCCTGGCAATATTAAGTCTTTCCTGTCTAAACGACTGGTCTTAATAAGACTCTTTCAGTCATACAGATGTCAACATGTCGATACTTTAGCACATTATCAAGTAGAAAACACATTATCAAGTGTCTCTGTGTCTCTTCATTTTGCTTGCAGCCTGGACACACCAGCTCCACTTATTGCATTGCATCATTGCTTGATTCCCATCTAAAGTTCAGCAGTACAGCAGAGTGCCAGCTAACTACCAATAATGAAAAACAATTGTGAAGCTGATATCTCTCATGGAAAAGTGTGTTGTTGTAAAAATGTTATTAAATAATTATACAAATAAAGCAGGGCACTGAACTGGTATGTACCCTTTTGTGTGCTGTCTTTTATGCTTTACAGAACTGGGCAAAATAAACCAGTAAAATGTGATCTTTGGTTCGATAAAGTATAAGCACTCAAAACAATCATGCACAAAATGTATTACATTGTGAGGAATAATAGTTGTGCAGCTGAACATGGCAGGGGCAAAAATAAATATAGATAACAGGCCAGGAGCGACAATCAGAAAGTATATCACTATAACTAGAGTAGAGTTACATTACATTACATTACATTACATTGCATTTGGCAGACGCTTTTATCCAAAGCGACTTACAATAGTTAAGTATAAAATAATAAAAAGTTAAAGGTAAAACATCTTAGGGCCTTAAGGAGGTCAAAGAGAAGTAGAGAAGAGAAAGAAAAAGATGAGGTTAGAAGTAATTAGTTTGTTAGAGGTGTTAGAGGATACTAATACCATTTTTGTTGGGCTTTTTACCAATAACCATTTAAACTTTGATGTCGTACTTTCCTAAGAATTCAGTAATTCTGGTCATTTAAACATGAATGTAGCTACAGACCAGATGCAGGTTTGATTGTGCCAGTCTATATTCTCATATAATTCTTTTATTATTACATAACCCCAATTTACAAGTTGGTAAATTGTGTAAAACATACATACAACTACAAAATTGATTTGTAAATCAATTATGGGGAAACTTTATTGTTTTTTTTTTTTTTAATTTGATGCATTCCAAAACATTAGGACAGGTAAATGTCCTGGTCTGGAATGAAGGCAGACCAGTCTAGTATCTGCACTCGTAAGAAGCCACGCTGTATCTTTCAGCATTATTGGTGCCTTCACAGATGTGCAAGTTACCCATGCTATTTGCACTAACACACCCACCATCCATACAATGCTGGTTCTTAAACTTTGTGCTGATAACAATCCAGACAGTCCTTTCTCTCCTTGGCCTGCAGAACATGATGTCCATGACCACTGTGCAGTTTTCCACTTTGTGTCAGTCCATTTCAGATGAGCTCGGGTCCAGAGAAGCTGGCTGTGTTTCTGGGTGTTGCTGATATATGGCTTTCACTTTGCATGGTAGAGTTTTAACTTGCACTTGTATATGGAGCGATGAACTGTGTTCAAAGTGTTCAAAGTGAGCCCATGTGCTAATATATGTTACAGAATTATGTTGTTTTTTTATGTCGGAACCAGTGCTTAAATTGAGCTGGTCATGACTATTATTTGTTTAGAGTCAGTCTTTGAATCAGTGAATTGTTTTGTCACATATAACATTCGCTGCTATCTTGAAGTTAGTGAGTTTCTGTAAGAATCAATGGATCATTTGGACATGACTGAGATTTGTTTTTTTAATTCACTTTGTTAGTCTTTGAGTCATTTGAATCAATTATATAAAATATATTCTATTATATTAGTATATTATATATTATATTGTAAACCAGTATCATGTTAGTCTAAGTTGTGAATTGTGGGCAGAGAACATAAACAAGATCTGACAATGCTTTGCACCCGCCACTATCCCCAGGGCAAATACACAACCTCTCAACACTCTAACCAGTTTTTCTCCTCCATTTACATATAATACATTTTAACATTTCTAATTCAGCAATCCTACTGCATATGAACTAGATCTTATCTCATCATCAGTGTTACAAAATATTGCTTAAGACCTTCCCTTTATCTTCTCCATCATCAACCGCTCCATGATGTCTGGTCATGTTCCTTCGAAAGTACAAGAGATATTGATATCTTGAAGAAACCTACAGTCGATGTCTCAGACATCAACAACTACAGAACTGAATCACTTGTCTCTTTCATCTCAAAAATACTCGAGTGTGCTGGCTATAACTGTAAGAGTCCAGAATTTCAAATGTAAAATGGAGACGAGACTGGAGGGCAATGTTAGAAGAGACAGATTCCTTATCCATTAAATAAAAGTACTTGGAGAAGGCAACTTGTGTCGCAAACCCTCTGCTCATATTTCTTCACTTTTAGGTAGGAATAAGTAAATAAAATTGGTTTGAGAATATTTCTCTGTCAGTGTATGTAACGATACTCTGGGGATAACACGACGTTCGTGTGAAAAACACAAAAGGCGGACGTAAAGGCAAGTAAGGTTTAATGAAAATAAAGATCGAGTATGCGATCTCATCGTGACAGTGTAATCCTATATTTGTTGACAAAATGGTTGCTTTAAAAAAAGTTCAAGTGTTGTTAAGTATTTGTCCGAGTGAATGTAAAGTGTGTGTAGACACAAGCAGAGCACATGGCTGATGCTATTGCCATTCGGGAAAAAGGGATAAGTGAACTAAACCCGTAAACCCTGTATTGTCTATTTATTTGTTTAATTTATAGTTTATACAAAGAGGGAATCAGGGATGTACACAAGTACAAGTTTGTGCACTGTCTTTGACATGATGAAAGGTGAATATTAATAATAGCTTTCTCCCTGAGGTGGGAAAATCTATTTCAAATATTATTTATCCCGAAGAGGACAAGCTGGCATGAATAAGGTGCCTGAATAAGGTGATAGGTGACGAAACTGGAGTTTGTATCCCAAAAGCTTCTCCATCAGGACCCACTGATCTAATCTGGTTGGGATAACGTGAAATTCGATAATAAATTCTTGAGGAAAAATTAAAA
Source organism: Parotocinclus cabessadecuia (assembly GCA_036873895.1). Lineage (NCBI taxonomy): Eukaryota > Metazoa > Chordata > Actinopteri > Siluriformes > Loricariidae > Parotocinclus > Parotocinclus cabessadecuia. Next base: position 15,227 of record JAYJMA010142221.1, on the reverse strand, counting down.
ATCATCAGAAACCACAGAAACAGAGGAAGCATTATTTTATAATTCTTTATTAGTACAATTCCAAAAAATATAATACATAAAATAATGATACCTAATTGCTTTTTATATCGCAAAGGAGATGCATGAAACTCACATACAATAACAATACATAACATGTAGACTCTGTTGGCTTAGCAGTTGAGGTACTAGACTAAATACCAGAGCTCTGAGGTTCAAATCTTGTCTTTGCCAAAAAAGTCCCAGTTGCTGTAAAGAAACCAAAACACACATCAGAAGCTCAAACCCCCATGTTGTTATTTAAGTAGAACTATAGCTGATGCAGTAAATGAGCTTAACCAATGGGAAGGGAAGATTGGCATCATCCTAATCTTCCTACTGGACCTCCACCTGTGTGGAGAAACATCAGCTTCACTAAGTACACTGAATATGTTTGAGTCCAGTGTGTAATATTTTATGTTAACCTTCGAAGCTGCACCATTTGTACAGGTGAGCTTATACAACAGGTTTAGCAGGTAACAGACTTGTTTAAACGAACCTGGATTTGGTCTACAGGGGACCAGGTGGAGGTCTGTGCAGTCATGTTTGTTGGAAAATATGCTGCACTTGAGCGCTGCTTCAAATGCTCATCAAGCAGGATGTTCTTCTGAGAGCAGAAATAAACACAACAATAACATTTGAGCGATCATAGGAAATGTGGCTCTTGGTTGATGGAGTGGCTTCAGATCACGGAGGGCGTATCCCTGGTTGTGGACATAAGCCAGTGCCGAGACAATCTGGCAGAAGAACTTGTGAGCTTCCACCTCACTGAAACCTTAATTTTTAGCAGTGAAGTTGAACAGCTCTCCTTCAGGGCAATACTGAGAGAAACAACAAGATCCTTCAATATTACCTTCTAAAATATGACTCGGGTCAAAACACCTTGAGCTCTAAGTACCTCAAGCACCAGGTACATCAAATCGTGTGTCTCTTTCACATGATACAACTGACGCACATGCTGATGATGGAGATTTACATGGCGTCGATCTCATGCCACACGTCATCCTGAAATGAAACAGATGAATGAATGAAAATCAAACTCACACTGACATCCATCTTCTCCATGATCCTTGTTATTTTTTATATTTCAATAATATAAGATAATATTAATTTAATATTAATTATCATTCTAATAGTGAGATATATGGATGCAAATAAAATGTATCTTTATAAATATTCTATACATACATACTTTACATCAAATATATTCTGGGTTTGTGAATTTAAGGATCCAACTTTATGAATATTTCATAAATCAGCTGTTTAAAGCTGTTATTCCTGCAACACTACAATACATCATAAATAATATTGTTGGAGTATTAGTAGATTTTGACGCTTAAAAAAGTCTATATACATTATGGTTTTATTTTAATACTCTTTTAGACTTAGCTCTGATTTTTGGAGAGTTGAACTCCAACACTGTTTAACACTAATAACAATTTATTCAACACTAAAGGGCAGTGTTATAAATAAACTCTCATATGGTTTCACATCGCTAGTCTACAGGAGTTACCTCCATAATTGTACTGTTTTGCAAGGAGCGGTATCATATAGTATCATATAAACTACTGTTGCTTTCACTTTTTTTTATCTGAACATGTGCACCACTTCTAAAACAGCATTCAAAATCCATCCAATAAGATTTCAAAATATAACAATATGGCACTGTGCTTGCTCTGTTGCTATTCTTGTGCTTATCAAAAGGTCTGAAATAAAAACGCTGATCTGTACAGAAAATGCAGCAAGATAATGCCCCTAAGCACCCTAAGTATTAAAGTACATACCAGTTGATCACTTGAAATTTGCACCTCATTTATGTAGTGAAATCCTGGCTAAATATCCTCATGGGACATATGTTTTGTTATGGATTGTTATTGTTATGTTCGTTACAGTCTAGGTGTCAAGCGGGTCAAATGCGGAGACAAACGCAGATAAACAATCAATCCAGAGTCGGCAACAGGTAACAGCAATCAAGGTCCAAAACGTGAAGCGAGAATCAGAGTCAGAAGATGGAAACAGGAGTCAAAAACACGGTAAGGACAAAATCGAACGCTTCAAAACTGGGTAGAACCGAGTAAATCATTAGAGAGCGATTGTGACAGGCGTGTACAGAAAGGGTGATGATGATGAGGAACCAGTGCGAGTAAGACTGTAAGATCAATAAGAAGGTGATTGCAGGTGTGTTTGTGAGTGGGTGCGGTCCACTGCACAGCTTGTGTGTGTGATGGTGCCTCCCCCCAAAGGACCTGTCCTGGTAGAGTATAGGCGAGACCTGACGGGTCGGCCACGAGAGGAGGAACAGGGTACTTCCCCGACAAAGCATGTGGGCGGGAGAATAGGACCTGTGTCCTTGACCGGCTCAGTGGTGGACTCGAGACAGCGGGATAGAGCATCTGCCTTGGTGTTCTTGCTCACAGGACAGTAGGCAATCATAAGATTGAATCGCAAAAAGAATAATGCCCAGCGAGCTTGGCATGGGTTGAGACATCTGGCTGATTTGAGGTGTAGATTTTTATGATCTGTTTTGACCGTTACTGGGTGTGTAAGAAATAAGCGATGGGATGTAGATTAGGAGGGTCCCCAAGGGGCAGTGACAGCACGGCTCCAACCCCTACTGACGATGCATCGACCTCCAGGATAAACAGCCGAGTGGGGTCAGGATGTCCCTGAACTTGGGTGATGGCTGCCTTGAGATTTTCAAGTGCCCTTCTGTCTCATTGGACCAGAGTAATCGCCGTGGCTTGCCTTTAAGGAATGTCGTAAGTGGGGCTACGGTGCGACTAAAATTCCTGATAAATTTCCCAATAAAAATTTGCGAAACCCAGGAAGTGTTGGAGATCTTTAATGGTCCAAGGCTTGGGCCAGGTAGTCAATGACTGCGCATGAAAAGAGCACTTCTCTGCTTTTACACGGAGATGGTTGTCCTTCAGCCTACAGAGGACCTGGCGCACATGTTCCCTGATTGACGCCAGGTCAGTGGAGTAAATTAAGATATCGTCCAGGTAGATAATCACAAAACGATTCAACATGTCCATGAGAACATCATTAATGAAGGCCTGGAATACGGCCGGCGCGTTAGCCAGGCCGAACGGCATCACTAGTTACTTAATGTCCGTTGCTGGTACTGAATGCAGTCTTCCACTCATCTCCCTCCTTGATGCGTACCAGGTTATAAGCATTACAAAGGTCAAACTTAGTGGAACTAGGGGAAGCAGATACAAGTTCCTGTTGGAAATTTGATTAAGTCCACGGTAATCAATACAGGGTCTCAGTGTGGAGTCTGCCTTGGGTACAAAAAAGAATCCAGCCTCAAGGGGTGATGTTGAGGGTCGGATAAGACCAAGCTGAAGGTACTCCTTGACGTGTGGGAAAGGAGAGACAGCAGCGAGCCCGCACCAAAGACCTCAGCAAGGTCTTTGTATTCCAGTGATACGTTGGGGGGGAAGCTGGTTCAGGGGAGTTCATGGTATCTAGGCCGACAGAGGGAAGACATATGCATTTCTTGAAGCAGGATGGGGACCACTGGGTGAGTTCTCTAGCAGTCCATAAAATGGTGGGATTGTGCTCATGTAGCCAGGGAAGACCCAAAATGATGGGGTATGTGAGAGATTCCATGGGTAGAAAAGTAATTGTCTCTTCATGGGTGATGGCGACCAGCATCTGTAATGGGGTGGTGGTGACCGTGAGAAGTCCAAAGCCTAAGGGCTGTCCGTTGGCTGCAGTGACATGGCACGAAGTGAGAGCAGGGGATCCGGTGTTCAGAGACAATACGAGCAGAAATATAATTCCCCTGGGTTCCTGAATCCACTAAGGGAGAGTTCTGAGTGAGCTAGGCGAAGAGTCACGGGTATGGTCAGAAGACGTGAACAGGGCTGTACTCACCCTGTCACAGTCTGAGCCAAGGTACTGGTTATGAAACAAATGCTACAATGTTACAATGAAATAAAATAAGACCCTTAATGCTGTCAGAAGAGAAGGGCATATAATGTTGTACTTTGTCTTATCTACAACCATAAACCTTTTAATGATGGAGGAGGAAGGGGTGGATGAACAGGAGAATGAGGAAATCATAGCAACTGATACAAAGGATCAGTCCATCAATTCAGAAGCTTTTAACACAGAAAATGAGCCAGAATCAGAATTAAAACAAAAAAAAAGAGAAAGAGGGTAAAGACACAGGAGAAGAAGAGGATGGGATTGAGGAGAACGTCTTACAGAATAGTAAAAGTACCTCACAGTTAGCTACAGGAAGTTAAAAAAAGGCATCACAAACAAACAGGTTGATGAATTTTGAGTTCATGGGTGTGTCACCTGGGCATGGACACTTTTAGACAGACAATTTGGACACACATGGACAAACACCAACAACCAACACACACCGATACGCTGACTAAGATAAACTCGACAATTAAACATTAGATGTTTAGTATATTTTACCATGTTACATAATGAAAGAGATTTATCTTAATTATAATTTATTTATAATTATATATTTTATAATTCTAATAATTCAATCATGCAAATAATATTGTTGGTGATTTTTTCTTTGCATGGCCATGACATATTTAGCTCTCATTCCAGTAATCTTTTCAAATGCGTAATTGAAACTAGTATTTATTACAATGGAACAAAAGAATTTGAATAAATGTTAGTGGCAGATGCTAGGTGATTAGCCAGATCAGTTATCTAGACTGGAACATTTATCACTAATGTTATTCAAATACTTTCTTTTTTATAAAATGTCTGCCAAATGTGAATGTTGACAACTATTGTATATGATCAAGTGTATTTGCATAATTAGCATGCTACTGGAATATACAGGGATACTTTAGGGTATCATTGTTATGAGACCTACCTCGCACTTCCGTGCGACTCGCCGTCCTCACCGAATGCCATTACAGAGCAATCAATGAGGTGGTTCATATGCAACATCCAATTGACGGCATGATGACGAACACCTCAGGCTTTCGTTATTTAAGCACAAGCTTCAGTGCTGTTCGTTGCCACGTCGTATGCTTGACTTCCAATTGGTTTGCACTGCGTGACAGCAACCTTTCATACTGGCCCGTGTACCACGCTTAGTCGGTGACATCCTGGGGCTTCTAGTGCCGACGGATGTGTGGGGAGCAAACCCTCGAGCTAACTTGTTATGGACTTATCAGGGCCTGTCAGGGACTTATCAGGGTTTTCTCTCCTGCATGCCGCTTAGTGTCACTCCGCTCGGTTGGCAACTTTATTTGGGACGCGGCCCGACGTGGCTTCCTCCCGCGCTTTCGCACTCGTGCTCACGCTGGCCCACTGGCGTTTCGGAGCCGTTTAGCCTCCCTCGATTTTGGACTTGGCCCAACGCCACTTCTTCTTGTGCTTTTAATGCGCACAAGCTCACGCTCGCTTTTCCGACGACTCAGCGCCCCACGCCGCCGAATCACCTGGTCGCATGTTTCCCTTTTCATTTTTGTACACCGGGGAGCCTTTTGCTCCACCTTTTATGTTTCTCTTCGTTCTTTTACGTCGGTTGTTCCCCCCATCCCGCATCCTTGGGTCCACTCTCCAGTTCCGTAACAATCATAGGTTGTGTTGATTGTTAGACAGAATAAATCAATTGTTTACTCACTGAAACTGGATCTGTTAGTACTGTATTTATTTAATGGCAATATTATACTGTATTACAATGCTCACGACAAAGTCAATAATACAAGGCTGATCTGTTCACAGGAATCTCGTATCATTTTTGGCTTCCCAATCTACAGGACATTAAGTTCCCTGTTCTGAAAGTTTCTGTCATATCTACCCACCCAGGAAAAATGTACTGTGAAATCTGAGAATAAAACCATAAAGTGGCCAAATTACCATTAAATATAGTAGAACTGTGAACTTTGTTGTCAAACTGTGAAAGTTCACATTAAAACTATCAAGCAATTTATAGTTTTAATATGAAATTTCACAGTACATTTTTCCTGGGAATGGCTTCAAAATTCAAATGCCATTCTGATTTAAACAAAACTATTTAAAAACAAAGAGCTAAATGAATAATACAAACCTGCAGGAAGAAGAAGCTTTCAAAATGCACAAATGTGCATCATACTAGGATTTTATTCTTCATGTTAACAAACTCACATTTGCATTGGAATTACAATTTATCATTCATTAATTCAGCAGAAATAACATAAGCAGACAAGTAAATATTTTAGCTCTAACACTTTATTACAATTGTTATGCCATACACATCTTATTTACTCAATCAATAAACTTAAAATGCTATATGATTTTACAAATATCATATATTTATTCTGCAAGTCTAACTGCTAATGCCAATTTTGCTCTTTCAGTAACATTATAAATGCTTAAGTCCCCTCTTGTGGATAAAGAAATAACACTAATTTAACAGTTGTATTTTTGCAGTGATATAGCAGCTTACTTATAACATTAACAATAAACTGGGATACATTAAATTAAAATTGATTATAATAGATGGCATCCATAGTGGACAGTATTAACCCAGGGTCGGCTGTGTTCTTTTGCTGGTGTAGAATGTTTACCTTTTATAATGTTGGTCACTGAATTTGCTTTATCAATATATGAGCTTCATTTCCAATCCTCAAACAAGGGGTTTCGTAAGTGGAACCAGGTGAAGACACGAGCTATAACAGTTATTTTATACTGATACACATTCAGTAAGTGAAACTCATTTCCCAATTTAGTTTTAGGCAAAGGCCCAACACAATCTAACAACACCTTCTCAAATGGTTCACCAGCCACTGGAATTGGATGTAAAGGTGCTGGGGGAACAGTCTGATTTGGTTTTCCTATCTTTTGACAGGTATCACATGAGCGACGAAATGCCACCACACCTTTACGAAGACTGGGCCAAAAGAAATGCTTTAAAATCCTGGTATACGTTTTGGTCACTCCTAAATGATCAGACCAAGGATGATCATGAGCAACATTTAAAACCAAGGTCCAAAAATCAGTTGGCACTACAATTTGAAAAACAGCATATTCAATTCTATTTAATGAGGTCCACTTGCGCATCAACATCCCATCCTCTAAAAAAAATGTCTTCCAATTGATCAGAACTACACACAGATTGGAAACACCTCCCTAGGCTAGCATCCTGGTTTTCTCCAGAAATAAAAGCCTCTCTGTTAAGGTTACAATGAGACAAAGCTGACTCCAACAACTTCTTTACACTTTTTACAACTTGAAGATCTGGAGCAATCAAAGCAGGCATATCTACCAGAAATGTATTTGACAAGTCAACATGCTCATCGTCCTCACTACCTTTACCATGCTTTTGTGATCTAGTAACTAAAACTATTAGTTACACACATCAGATTAGGTTTGATTACTTCTAAACAATCTGAAACAACCAAAACTGGGACAACTTTACCCCCTTCCAAGTCATTTCCCAGAATTATGTCAACTCCTCTCACAGGTAGCTAACAGATGTCTAACTCCTAACTTAATATCACCACATACCAGATCTGACTGTAATTTAATATTATGTAGTGGAACCTGCACATAACTCATCTCAATCCCCTGACAAAGTGCATAAGAACCACTAAAAGCACTCTCAGACAGCGGCAGTACACCCTCTCATATAAATGACTGAGCTGCACCAGTTTCACGTAAAATGACAACAGGGCAACTTCTCTAAGAAAGTAAAACAGACACTGAGCCATTTAAAAGGAAAGGCACTCATCAGGAGAAATGGGGTCAGCAGAAACGGTTGGAATCATCCCTACACTTTTTGGTTGGCCACTAGACTGCTTCCCCAATTTTTTTTGTCTTTCCTGTTGTCGCTTGAGAATAAAACAATCTGAAGCTACATGGCCTAAATTGTGACAGTAATAACATTCCACTGGATCAGACTTCACCCATTCCCTACCATTACATGGGGGGGGGATCTATAACTAGATTTTAACACTCCCAACGACTTGACCACAAAGCTGCCTTTATGTTTAGCTAAATTTATGAACATCTGCCAAAACTGCAGCCTGAGACAGAGTGGTAACTTTACATTCATTCAAATACACAGCCATTCGATCAGGTAAATAATTTTTGAAATCTTCCAACAGAATAAGTTCTCTCAATGACTTTTGGTCAGAGATCTTATAAGCTGTAATCCATTTATCAACAGGAGAACCTTCCTTCTTGCAAACTCTACATAAGAGAGAGAAGCTGGTCTTTTAAACTCTCTGAACCTCTGTCTATATGCTTCAGGCACAAGTTCATAAGCACGTAAAATAACGGGTTTTACTGCTTCATAATCAACACTTTCAGACAATGACAAAGAGGAACAAACCTCTTGGGCCTTACCACTGAACTTGCATTGAAGCAATAATGTCCGGTATTCCTGAGGCCACTTCAAACAGACAGCAATACTTTAGAATTATGGCAAAAAGAAACTCTGGAATCCTTTCAGACACTGGAGCATTAGCTTTCAACTTGGTCCCCACATGGTTTCACTTCCTCTCAAGCTTAAAACCTGTTACTATACCATCAAGTTAGCTATCCAGCACATCAGAACACACATCAGAAGTGCCAATAGAGCTGCAGATTTATAGAAAATGATACTATCTATATTACTAATGATACTTGCATATCCTCCCTGTGTCCACGTGGGTTTACTCCAGGTTCTCTGGTTGTTTTTGCATACCCCCAAGACATGCATTAGGTGAACTGAATATGATAAATTTGCCACAAACCACAGTATATATGACTAGTTATGAATTAACTTTGAATGCTTCAAGAAACTTCAAGAAGCCTTGGACACGTTCAGGTAGCTGTACCAGTGAAATAGAAATCTGCCAGAGGTCAGACCTCACCAAACTCAGAATGGTTTATTACATGTCAAGCCTAAAACCCCCCCATGATTAATTGTCTGTAAAATGCACCACAAAAGTTGTTTGCTTCTTTTTCAGCACTGTTTTATCCATTTACGGATTTAAAGGATGCAGGATTTCTTTATCTTTTATACTTGATAAAGGACCTCAACACTGGCCAGTCTGCAGTTCTCCAAGTGAAGATTTCACTACACTTACAATTTTTAAGTGATCAACCAGTATGTACTTTCATGGATGCGATATTGAAGACAAAGATGATGCATTATATGTTATCATTGAGGATGCATTATTATTCGGAACCATGATAACGGGGTTTTTGCTGATTGGATTAGGCTGGTATATTACGAAATGAAAAAAGTTGGATCGGCTGTTCAAAGTCCCTTACCGATAGCCAACATAACTGAAGGTAATGGCAGAGCCGTAGGCACTCAGAATGTGACTTTTACATGTGGAATTTTACATGCAGCACCCTTCTTATCTGATGCTTGGCTGCAAAGAGTAAATTCCTCCAGAAGATTCTGCTACTATGGAAACCTGGCAGCTCCCCCTGTTTACCTTTTAATGCTGGGGCGTTAACTTTTAAAAGTCAGTCGGCCAATTGTGCTTTCTGAAAGTGTGGCTTAAACATAAGTGGTTGATTGTCATTATTAACTTATCCATTTGTTTAATCTAAGAGTTTAAAAAGTCACTGACTGCCATTTCTTAATAGGTTTTTCAGTTGCTTTCCATGGCCTGAATTGTTCTACTTGAACATGTGACTTGCATGTGTACTTATGTTCTACTATTAGCTTATAAAGTTGTTTGACTAATTGTATTTGTTTTCATAGTTTGTATTTCTTTTGTGGCATTGATTGTGTTATGTTTTGATTGATGATTGTATACTGTATCATACTGGAGACAAACCCATCCAACTCTAAAACTATTAACTTTACCATCCATCCCCTATCCATTTTAGCATCCATCCTTTCATCCATCCATCCATCCATCCATAAATACATCCACCCCATTGCTATTCATGCTCTCATCAATTCACTGTGTTGAAACCTTTGTGAGAATAAACATCAATAATTGCAAGTCTGTTTATCCTTGATCTAACATTCCTTTACAAAACATGTCGAAGCAAACAGTAGTTATAGGACAGCCATTTTTCTTTCTCTTGCTAAAGTGATTTTAGAATGAATTACACAATATTAAATCTGCTTCCTGTAACACAGTGTGAATGGGGAGGGAATTCCTGTAGAATAAAGAAGTGACCCTATATGAGATAGAATTCATAATATAACACTCTGGTTTTGGGTAAATGAGACACTGGTTAGTATTGAGCAGTGTTAAAATTTAACTCTCCAAAAGAGTCAGTGTTTTAAAGAGAGAGAGAAAAAGTCTTAAACTTCCAATATTTCAAAAGTGTATTAAATAACATCATGAGGAATGGAGTCATAGAGAAATATATAAAGTGTTGAAATGAACTCTGAATTTGTAGTTGGTGATTTTGCTGTGTATCATGCTCCAACAATATTATTAAAATTGTATCATTGTGTCACAGGAATGTCAGACTTAAGCAGATAATTAATGAAATATTCAGAACCGTTGATCCTTAAATGTAGGCTAGCAGCTCCGAACAGGTTTGATGTAAAGGATGTATGTATTTAAAGATAAATCTTTGTTTGCATTCAAACATGTCACTGTTACAATGAAAATGTTTTGTATTAATCAAATATGAAAGAATAACAAGGATTATAAAATGCTTAAGACAGATTTATTTTCAGTGATAGTAAAGCTTTTAATGACAGTAAACCCCTGGAATAATGAATAAATCTAAAATATGTATTCTAACTTAAACTTGTAATCCATATTAATATTTAAGAAACAACATCAACGCCCTTATTTTAATAGAAAATGGAAAATTTCAGAACCACATTACATAATCTCATTACTAATAAGCCAATTAGTAATAAGCTAATATGTTAATTAGCCAGCATGTAAGCTAAAAAGCTAAAAAGAATCAGAATCTCATGCTAATTGAAGCCGAGTCATGGATGTCTGCAGATCGACGCCGTCTTGTTGCCTCGTTTTGTCCACCACAGATCTGAGAGAGGAAATCAAAGTGGCTTTCAATGACAATGTGATATTTTATGAATATTTAATTCAATTTAATTTAATTACCAGCATTAAACCAATACAAACCAATACAACTATATGAAGCTTTCTAAATCTGTTTTCATCTTCTTTATCAGTATTAGAAAGTGCTCTGTACTCACTGGTGCACAGTTGTTTCCGTTCTTCAGGCACAGGTGGACCTGGCAGTGCAGGAAGATTCTGTTGGAGTAGCCAGTGAAGGTGAACATCTGGAAGGAGAATTGGCTGGATGTAGAGACTCCATTCTGCAGAATGGTCACTGTGTTGTCGTTAGGGTTGGGACAGCTGGATAGAATGATGTAAGAGTTAAAGCTTTGTAACAATGAGTAGAGAATGTTAAAGCTTCTAAATGATGTTTAATCCCCTTGTCTATGCACGTTATAAATCAATAAATCTGTAATGTTTTATTTCACTCTGTAATCAATGTATCTTTCAGAATGATAAGCTCTCCTGCCCGCAGAACGGTGGCTCAGTATGTAGCGCCGCTGCCTTACAGCAAGAAGGTCTCGGATTCAATCCCTGGTTGGAGTGACCTGGATCCTTTGTGTGTGAAGTCTGCATGTCCTCCCTGTGTCTGCGTGGGTTTACTCCGTTTACTCTAGTTTCCTCCCACAGTCCAAAGACATGTGTGCTTGGTCGTTCAATCACTCTAAATTGGCAGCGAGCTGAGAGCGAATGCCCTGCATACCTAGCCAGTTGAATTCAATCATGTATAAAACATCACTGCAGTGGTGTGACCAGCAATGTCTACAGGGTGTCTGACAGACTGGTCTTTCAAGGTGATAAAGTTGAAGCCCTCCTGCTACTGGTGAAATTTTACTACCAAACTTGATCAAGAGTAATTTGCTTAATGTTTGGATGACGACTCCAAAATTAAACATCATTCCAAAAAGTATATTGCTTCTGCATCTGCATCTCCTTTAACAGTTTGCTGAACAACCGGCCTGCACACATCTATTTAGAGCTGAGAGCACCACAAAATGATCTCCATTTTATTTACTAGCCACAACATTTTTTGTAGTTAAACAATAATCCATTTAAATAATGTTTTCTCTATAGATTATCTTATCTAACATGATTGATTCCAAACCATCTGTAGACTAGAGTATCTGTATGGACAGTACTTTTAATCAATACATTACTTACTCGTTAGTGATCAGGTCCCAGCGAATGTTATAGTCGATTACGTCAATGGGCGTGGCCCAGCAGCTGTCCAGGACGGTGACAATCGGTTCTTTGTCAAATCCATACACTTTCACCTCTATATAGAGTGACTGGTTCACCTGCAGTGTCACATTGCCTGCCAATGGAGACTGGAAACCAGAATCTGAGTAAGGAACCATGTGGATGGTATAGTTGCCTTTAGTGGAGAGTTCCTTGCTGACCACACTGTAGATAGAAATACAGATCTTAAGAACATGGTAAATGTCTTAGTTCTTTAATTTATATAAAGCTGGAGGCAGGTGAAAGATAGCGACCTTCCTGTAGCTACAATGGACATGGGCATGGAGATACTCTGGATGAGAGGGTAAACGCAGGAGAAGGAAATGTTCAGTCCTCCAGATCGGCTGATCGATTCCGCAGGTGTGGAATTTGAACTGACAGTGTTCCCGTAGATGAAGTGTGTGCTGTTACTCTAAGAAACATAGAGAGAATTGTGTGAGAGAATAAATTTCAAATAAAGAGCAACCACCTCTAAAAGACTACAGTAAATCGGACTGGTGTGTTCATACTAGTACTACAACTACCACTAATTATATAAATAACAATATTAATTTAGTATAACTGCTGCACCGCTAACTGTGGCACATTTATTGCTAACTACATGAAATTACTTTTAAAAATTCACCACATAGATAAACATTTGTAGACATCACTTGTAATTATTGAGCTCTGCTATTTCTAATACACATTATTTACATTAATAAGAATGGGCTGTACTGACACCCCAGTGACTCTCAATATGATACATTTATAGGTTTCTTCTTTTAACATGCCTGTTTATACAGAACCTTGAAATTGCACTGGAATCGCTACAGTGAACCAGGTCTTATTTTCTAACATCAGAAGCTATTTTCTAAAATAAGAAGCTATTTTCTAAGCTCACAACCATGTTCAGAAACTAGTGGTGAGACCTTTAGAACAAAAATCACTGCTGTAGCAGCAAAGGTGGAGGACAAACTCTATAATAAACCCATGATTTGATGTCATTTTTGGCTGTCTGTACAGTATCTATAAAAAATAATGAGTTTTTTACCTGCAGGATTGTTCCACACCTGTGCTCATTACTATCAAAATTAAAGACCAGTCGGCCATTCTCAAGTGTTCCTGTGCAGTTTGGCTCATTGAGATGCAGATTTTCTGGAGCATAGCCAGCACTGAAGAGCTGACAGCGGGACAGAGACAATGATCCTGTACTTCCATTACATGTCGTTGTGGCATCTGAAGGTAATTGAGAAAAAAAATTGTAAATTGCTCAGTCAGTGTGTAATTTGGCATACCCTTATAAACATTCAGCTTCATTAACAATATAAACAAAATACACATTTGTATTGCTAGCACCAGAGCCAGCTGTAAGTGTGAGTGGAAATACGTAGAATGCCAGTAAAATGGTTAGTGAATGATGGACACTACTCCACACACAATTACTATAACAAACAAGTTACTGTAATTTTAAGCCCAGTAAGAAACTATTTTAAACATGTACCAAAAGGGTTTGGCAGACTCATGTTTGAGGCGCAGGCGCAGCCGTAGACTCCATTTTTCAACTCGCATGTCTCCTCCAATGTGCAGTTCAAAGAGTCGCACGCTAACAGAGAGAGACAATCACCAGACTGAGCTCACCTTCAAAAACTCATGACACACTGGCTTACATATATGAAAGTGAGATGAAAAAGCATCCGGTTTGTAATTTCTGATTTTGCAGTTTAACTTTTTCATGTTAATCTAGAACAGATATTGAAGTTGACTGATTAATAGTCAGACTGGTAATCAGTGCTGAACAATAACTAAGTAAATAGCATTTATTACTGTAATCAAGTTATTTGATTGTTTCAAATAAATCAAAGTCAAAATTCTTACTTTTTTCACCTACATTATATGAAATCTGTCATTTTATTTGGCTTATGTTCAAATAAAGGAAAGATAGGAGGAAACACTTTGTTTGACACTTGTTTATACCTGCTGAACGAATGAATCACATTTTATTAAAAGATTATTCACTCAAAATAAGTTTATTGTTATAAAAATATAACATTGTCTTTTTACTATCGATACTTATGTACGTCTGAAGGCAAATACTTTTGTACTTATATTTAAGTGCAGCTTTAACAGGAGGGTTTCTAAATTTACAGGGGTAATATTTTCATGTTGGTATCTATACTGTAACGTGCTTTATGTACTTTGTCCGCCATTGTTACAAACGTCCCCTGCTGTTGACTGACGATTCAGAGTTAGGTGACTTTAGTGTTTGCTTATTTAGCTTATTTAACATTGCTCTTCATCATCAAATGCCATTACATGACAGACGGAAGGATACATCAACATTCAGCGTTTATTCAAAATTATTCATGTATAATCTGGTTGGTGACCAATTCATCTTAATCAGTTAAACTAATGCATGTCTTTGGAGTGTGCAAAGAAAACCAGAAAACCCGGAGTAAACCCATGAGGACATACAGACTTCACACAGAAAGGATTCAGGTTGCTTCAACCGGGGATCAAACCCAGGACCCTTCTCTCTGTGAAGCCACAGTGTTACTCACTGATCCACCATGCTGCCCCAGATCATGTTATAGAAAATCTACTTGTTTTTAAAGACATTTTCATGAATTTAAATCAGGTGTAACAGCAGTTTAAACATTATTCTTATAAACCCTGCTGCAAAAGTTTGAGATTACCAGTCATCACAGTTTAAGAAGGTTCTTTTTCATGTCAATCTAATTAATAAATATAAAAAGAAATAAATAAAAAAATACATTCACCGGTAGGCTTCTCATGAACTTTAAAAACCCAGAAACTAGGCGTATTAATATTAGACAACTGCAGATCTGCAGTATTCTCAGCTGGAACCTTGTACTCTTGACCCTCCATACGAAATCCAGCCTATAAATAAAAAGGGGGTTAATTTATCAGACACTTCTGTATCATCATAGTTTAACAGTGTTCCTTTTGTTGTCTTAGATAATGTAATACAGATGTAGACTGAGT
>JAYJMA010142204.1:0-15037 GCA_036873895.1 Parotocinclus cabessadecuia | reverse complement strand
TGTGTGTGTGTGTGTGTGTGTGTGTGTGTGTGTGTGTGTGTGTGTGTGTGTGTGTGTGTGTGTGTGTGTGTGGTAAGTAAGGTAAAGCTGGAGCGCGAGCTTTAGTTCTCACTCATGCTTGATCGAAAGGACCTGCTAAAGCTGCAATATGCCGGCTTTGTCCCTGCCTCTTTCCCGGCTCTTTATCACAGGGAAAGGCGTTAGAAAGCTGTTGACACGCCGTAAAGCTTTTTATTCGGGCTCACGTCAGCTGTCATGTCTTTCCGCGTTCCGATACCGAGACCTGACGGTACAGCCTGCGGCCGGCATGTGTACCACCAACGCCGGGGAAGGAACCAAGACCGAGTGGCTGTGGTCTATTTACCACCAAACCAAGCAGCAGACTGAAGGTCAGTTCGCATTTACCAAACTTCACAACATAATTACATTTTATATCATGACTGGGCAGTAAGACACAAATGTATCACGATATGTACCGTATTCAACGATACAGAAAAGTATCACGATATGCACCGTATTTAACGATAGAGAAAAGTATCACGATATGTACCGTATTGAACGATACAGAAAAGTATCATCAGACCATGAAAGTGGATAATCAGCTCACACACACCTGGGGCAATTTAGAGAAGCCAAGCTATTCATTAACATGCACGATGGATAAGTGGCTCAGGTGGTTAAAATCTCCCACTTACTCACTTCTCTGTACATGCATAAACCACTTTAGGGTTGTATAGGACCAGGGGCATAATGGGCAGCACAGTGCACAAGGCGGGTACCTCCCCTGACCAGGACGCCAGTGCATCTGAATAGCAATCTAAAATTTAAAATCACAAATTTTTGTGCTTTTGCTTTTCGCGTGGTCACTCCAGTTTCTTTCACATTACCCAATGACCCAACTGTGCCAGCTTGGCAGAGGTGAGATTTGAACCCAGGACCATCAGGTCCAGGACCTTAACCGCTAGGCTACCGCAGTCCCGTAGCCTATTCTTAAGACAAGTGTCAGGTCAACTGGTGTCTCTAAAATGTCTCAGTTTGCTGGTGTAGCTGTGATGTACAGGCACCCTGTCTATTCTTGGTTCCAGGTTTGGTGGTGGTGGTATTTAAAAAGTGAGTGAACGAGAAATACTGTGTCTTTATTTGTGCCTCAGACTTAATCCCAGTGATCTCGAACCACGTCGTGAATCCAGACACCATCTTCGCCAATAACGAGATGAGCTTGCAGGACATCGAGATCTATGGCTTTGACTACGACTACACGTTGGCGTTTTACTCCAGCCATCTCTACACCCTGATCTTTAACATCGCTCTGGATATACTCATCCACCAGCACAGGGTCAGTATCACAAGTCTTTTTTCAGAAATACAATACATGGCGTTGTTTGTGTTGAAGTGCCTGTTATTACATAGTAAATACTATTTTCATACACGATAGGGTAATTACACAAATACAATGTAGTTCACTGATAAGACACTTGCTTGTTAGAATTTGATTGGCATCTCTAACTGGCCTGACTGCTACACAGTGGCTCGGTGGGTAGCACCTGTGTCTCAAAGCAGGAAGGGCGTGGGTTCGATCCCGAGGTGGCTAGAGAAGTCTGGTTCTTCTCTGTTTGGAGTCTGCATGGACTTTACTTTGGGTACTCTGGTTTCCTCCCACAGTCCAAAGACAAGCATTTAAGTATAACTTTGACTAAAATATAACCTTGTGTCTGTTATTGTAATGGCCACTGATGCTGATTTATATTATTCTATATCATTATTTGCATATAGGTATGCATTGACCACTATGTGTACTGTTAGAATGTGTGTTATGTAATCCTAAAGACACTGTTATATACATACATATATGACAAAGCTATATGGGATACTGTAGTGTATTGATACTGACCGACTAGCCAAGGTACTGTACCAATGCAGTATTTTAACTCCAGACATTGAGGTTTTAACTGCCATTCATTTTAAATTAGCTGTTCTTCAAGTGGACTCTTTCCATCTTGTTTGTGTGCAACCAGGGAGGTGTGTTTATTTATGAATATATTCCATTTATATTTGAATTCATTTACATTTACAGCATTTAGCAGTAGTCCAAGTCCAGTGCCTTAACCACTAGGCTACCACAGTCCCATTTACGTGCACTTAATGTCCCGATCACAACTATATCTCGAAAAGTTCTGTACAAGAACCTACATTGTTACATCTGCATTACAACTCTGTCCTAGTAACATACTGATTATGTAACGAAACAAGCTTAATAACAAAGTTAATAACCTTATAAGACCACAGGCCTTTATGTGAACGGCATATCTGTATATTCACTCAAGAGGAAAGTGTTCAGAGTAATATTTGACCCTGAGGAATATTTGTCTTTGCTCCAGTACCCAGAGGGACTGAAGGACTACAACTACATTCCTGATTTTGTGGTCCGATGCCTGCATTACGATGTTCAGAAGGTGCGTCATCGTTCACTTCGCGTCTGTTCTGTTTAGGCGAGTCTTTGATCTGGCCTGATCAAATGTGTATGTCTGGTTTGTGTTTTACAGGCATTACTGATGAAGATAGATGCTTTTCATTACATCCAACTGGGAACGGTGTACAGGTGCATGGTGACTCATATACATCTTTGTACATCATTTATTAACAGATGGGACCTGTTATATGGCGGCTCAGGGCAAATACACACAATCGCTCGCTCACACGGTTAGAAACTGCAGCTGACCTAACACTTTAGTCTTTGGAATGTGGGAGGAAAACGGAGAATGCTGGGAGAACATGCAAACTGCAGTGCCACTGTGCTTAAGGCTGTCATCTTGCTAAAATCAATTGAAGTGATGGAAGTTTAAATGCATGTACAGAGCTGATGCAGCTTGTTTACTGAGCCCATGCTAACAGGACCAAGCTGGATGACTGTTTGCGTATCCAATCCTCCGGCCACACCTTGGCACCCCTGCCTGTTTCGCAGAGTTGTACAAACTGCAGATGTCCGGTGTTAACACGGCTTTAGTCGGGTACTGTTAAGGGTATTGTCTGATATAATGTGTGTGCATGTGTTGCTGTAGGGGTCTTCATCCTGTACCAGACAAAGAAGTTATCGCAATGTATGAAGGATCCCATGTACCTCTGGAGATCATGAGTGACTTTTATGGCAAGGTGACTGATTTATATAGACTTTCTTTTACTGATACTGATATTTCGTAATCGTATTTGACTCTGGGCTTTAATACCAAGCTGTAAGTTTAGAAGTATAAAAGGTCTGGGCCATGCACTGCATATTGAGAACCACTGTTTTACCTGAACATATTCACCGCTCACAAAAACGAGGGGATATTTTAAAATGAATATGAAGAGGATCCCACAAGAACTGCTGGACAGTCTGATCCTGTCCATGCCCACATCACTGTCAGTGTGTCTTGGCAGTCTTATGTGATCATCATACACCCTACTGAAGGGTCAGTGTGGGGAACTCCGTCCAGTTTAACATCACTTACTGCTCAATCATGATAATCGAGTTTGCCTCTCATTTTCGTAATCAAACAACTTTCGATGACTTTTCAATTGCTTTTCTGATGATCTTATTTAATAATATGAATCCAAATGCTTCTTTTTTTTTAATCGCTTCATATTAATTGTGAAATATCCCCAATTTTTGCAAGCAGTGTAATTCCTTTCCAATTATTTTGGTAACCTTTTAGATTTGCTTATTGTAGCCATGTTTATCGTCTCTTTCCATTTTCCAGAGTTCCCATGGGCACACTATGAAACAGTTTATGGATATCTTTTCCTTGCCCGAGATGACGCTCCTCTCGTGTGTCAACGATTACTTCATGAAGCACAACATTGACTATGAGCCTGTGCATCTCTACAAAGATGTCAAGGTCAGATTACTGAATTTTATTAATATGCAGTGGTGGAAAATGAGATTAGTCCAACGCCCATGTGAGCTAAGAAAAAGACAAACTCCAGTTAGTGTGAACACTTTGTGGCCTTGAATGTTGCTGTTTTCTAGCATTGAAAGCAGTGATCTATTTTTAGATTGGCATTTCTGCCAGCTCCATTTGTGCCTATTGGGGTTGAGAGGCGATACCCCAGAGAAGACTGATGACCGACTAGCTCTTCTGCTCTACAAGGAATTGTGTATTATCCCTTGATGCAATTCATGTAGAAATATTTGTTTTGTTTTATAACCTGACCTTATTGTAGGCCTAACATGTCTAAAAACAGTGAAAGATTAGGCAGCGGTGAAGCACCGGGGGAAAACAGTACAGTGGTACTTTGTTCAAGTGTTCCAGAAGGCACATTTCCCATAAGTATAAATGAAAATAATTTGCTCCAGACCCTGAGAAAATCCACATTGCAGAAGGGATTATACACAATAATGAAGTTGGTTTGTATGCTTAATCACCATATATATTGTAAATAGACGAATAGACAAATAATAAATAAAATAAAAATAAGTAAAGTACACTGCTCATAAAAAATTATGGGATGTTTCAAAATGAATATGAAGAGGATCGCGCAAGAACTGCTGGACAATCTGATCCTGTTTATGCTCCATCACTGTAAGTGTATTTTAACAGTCTTGGGTGACCATACACCCTACTGAACAGACAATGTGGGGGCACTCTCGTCCAGTCTAACATGTTTCTGTTCAACCCCATAAATCTATCAATTACTACTCAATCACCATAATTGAGTTTGCCTCTCAGTCGCGTAATCAAACGACTTTCGTTGACTTTTCATTTGCTTTTCTGATGATCTGATTTTGTATATTATCTTTTCTTAATCGCTTCATATTCATTTTGAAGGATCTCCTAAGTTTTGTGAGCAGTGTAAATGCATTAAGTGCTATTGTGGTTGTCACTGTTTTCCCTTTTGGTTTGCTGTTATCACTAACATTAACAGACTGGTTTCTTTTTAAAAAGAAAGAAAATAAAGGTTACAGCAGATTTCAGATCTGCACTGAGCTTTTATGAGACTAAAGTGCTCTTCTGTTTCTAATCTTATATTATCATTACATATCTTTTCTATCCATATGATGGAAAAAAACTGTTTATAGATGCCTTTAAAAATCACTAATTTTCCCAGCAGGTGTTAATTGGCTTTTCATGTCTTTTTTCCTCCGTCATGGCTCTCCATGTGATGTGAGAACAGAGTACTCTACACCCAGAGCTTTGAAATAGTTCAGTGGCTGAAGTGTATTTGTAGGTTTGGATTGCTCTGATTGATTTTTTACTCACGTGTTAGATGATCTACAGCCAAAAGTAGAAGTCAAAAGTCGTTTTTGTTCCAGTGTGAGGTGACGTTTGCTTAAATCACAGAGATGTGTGTCCTGATGGGATAATGAGAGTTTTGATGAAACACTGTGCATTTTAGACATATCGTTTTCTCAAGGGAGAAGGGAAACGGAGGAAGTTACCCGAGAAAACCATTTGAATAGGAGTTAAAGCCACCAGCCTTCCTCGCATTCACCCATTTAGACAGTAAACAAGCAGGAACAAAGCTTAAAGTTGGCAGCATTTAAATAGTATCTGTAATAAAGACGGGCAAAACAGAGAAACATTTGCGAGTGCTAAACTGAGCACTTCTCTTCGGCGAGCACTGAGCAGTCTGACGTTCAGCTTGAATTGTGAATGACATGCAGACATCTGCACTGAAGGCTCCCCAGCCGGAGAGAGCTGACCACATTGCAGGCCACATTCACCACTTCTTGGCAGTGCTATTCTATAAATGTGAGTGACCTCTTTCAGGAGGATAGTGCACCTTTACAGCTCTCAAAATTGTTCAGGAATGGTTTGAGAGATCAGTGTGTTGACCTGATATCAAAATCCCCCAGGTCTCAATTCGATCAAGCATTTGTGCTGGACTAATAAGACTACCCCATGGCGGGATACAGTTTAGGGAGTTTTTCCTTGCCCCTTTACCCTAGGCTTGCTTCACTGTAAAAAACTCTATAAAAATAGACGTGACATTGGCATGACATCACGACTGAATGTGTTTGCTGGAAATAGAGTTCTGCTATAACATTCCCCTTCTGAAATGGCTTTGGACTATGTTTTGAAAGCATGGCTCCAGGGATTCACTTCTATGAATCCAGTATAACTGTAGTGAGGTGTGAAAGCTATGATACACAGTCACTGTTTCAGTTTATCCCAACACTGTTGGATTGGGGTTGGAGTTGCTCTGTGTCAAAGATCTGCTGCCAACACCTTATGTATTGGTACTCGATATTAGGCTGGTGGTTTTCATGTTAAATGGTTTTAATGACCGATTGATGCACATGATTAACATTTGGCAGTGCCAAACATTAGCCAGTCAGTGACCTTAAATTACTATTTAACAGCTTTGCAGCACAGAAAATGCTGATTAGGAATCTATGTCTGTGCGGCAGTTTTTTTTGTTTAGAGCCCTGTAAAAGTCAAGACTGGCAATGACACTTTTTCCATAGAGGATAAAAGTGCTTAGAACTGTCACTTTGACTGAGGTGCATTAATGGCAGGGCACACAAGAGGGCTTGGCAGAACTGCTCTGTTTATTTGATGCTTTGTTCTAATTTTTTTATATTCTGTGTCTGGTTCTTTGCTCTCTGCTTTCAGGAGGCCATTAGGGACGTCCATGTGAAGGGAATCATGTATCGAGCTGTGGAAGCAGATATTGGTAATGTTAACATGAAAATGAAATCGCCGTTTTTGTAAGCAGTGTATACGGACAAAGGTTTGTGGACACGTTAAAAACACACCCAAAACAGGGGTATTAGTTCGATATTTGCCCCCACCTTTGCTCCTACAACACATCTGTTAGATTTTTAAATATGACTATGGCTTAAGCTCCTGATGTTAGACAATAAGCCCTGGCTGCGTTGTTAATGGAATGGAGGTCAAGGGTCTATAAAAGCTAGTCAAGTTTGCCTAGATAGCGTACGTGGACACCTTAACGTCATAACTGTGTTTTTTTTTGGCAGAACACAGACTGGAAAGGCTTAGTGCTGCATTTTTAAAAGCATGACCCTAGGGATTCACTTTCATTCAGCCAAAGGAGCTCTAATGATGAGTGAACGTTCTGTTATGCAGTCGCTGTTCCAGTTAATCCCAAAGCTGTTGGATTGAGTTTGGGGTCAGCTCTCCCTCCGTGCTAGATATGTTCTGCCACACATTTACATTTACAGCATTCAGAAGATGCCCTTATCCAGAGCGACTAACAACTGATACAGTCTTACAATCCAAGCAATCGTGAGTTAAGGGCCTCAAGGACCCAACTGTAACTTGGCACAGGTGGGATTTGAACCTCTGGCCCATAGTCCAGTGTCTTACCCACTAGGCCAGCACAGTCCCACACCATTTCTTTACAGAGGTCATGTAGTGTACAGAAGCATTGCCATGATGAGCCAGAAAGCAGAGACAAAAGGATTCTTGGTAAAAATGTTACCAGAACGTTGCAAGCACACAGCTGTCTAGAATGTCACTGTATGGTGTGATATTACAAGTTCGCTTCATTGTGCCCAAAGTCCATTATTATTTATTATCTGCCAAATCCAGGTTCGTCTATAACCCTGCTAGAAAATGATGTGATGACTTGCTCTAGTGAATGTGTTTTCTGTCCAAGAATACCATGGTTGTGTGCTTTATACCACTCCAAGTGATCTAATCACGAAGGGACAGTGGTGATGAGGCAGTTAAAATATCGGTTAAGGTTCATGTGTCAGTACTAGTAACCTGCCACCGTTGGACCATTTAGCAAATCCCTTAACCCTCAGTTGCTTGCATTGTACACTGTAAGATTGTATCAGTTCTAGAATCAGTTATTGCTCCAACAGAGATTACAGGGATAGTTTTGAGCTTGGCTGTGTGATTTTCTTCCAATGACAGACGATATTTACTGGCGTAATTCTCAGAAGCCCTTTTCTCTGACCTTGTACGGCCTACCACTGAGCCTAGACATATACACTTCAAAATAGCAGCACATACATCTGACCAAGGCAGATCATATAGCAGAAATGTAAGGAACTGACATGTTGGAAGGTGGCACACCACAACTGTGCACTACGAAGTAATGTAATTGCTTTTTCCTTTAACAAAAAAGTAATGCAATTCATTTCAATTGTAGATTTTTAAAAATTAATTGCCACTTTCATTACTCGTGAGTAATGTCAAGTATTCCCAAAACATTTACAATAAATATCCCCTGTCCTTTAGCAGTATGTAATGTGCACACACATCCACATGTGGTAATGGAGGAAACAAGCGATGAAAGTCCTTCTGTATCTTGACTCATTTGAACCAACTCTTTGAAAATGATTCAGTGAGACTTGAGATGCACTGCTTTAGCAACATCTGCTGGCCAGCTGTACAAAGCTGCCTCAGAAAAACCCCAAATTCCACACAGCCAACAACTGAACATGAATTTCCTTGTTCTTAAATAAAGCATTTCAAGTAGTGTTGGTACAGATTAGTGTGGGTTTCATGGTGTAAATTAGAATCAAGGAATGGATAATGGGATTGCCTTTCCGTGAGGCAATGAGAAGAGTACATTTTTTAAGAACTAATTACTATGCCAGTCGGTGCCCACCTGGAAACTCTAGGAACAACCCTAGATGATGCGTCAATCCATCGTAAGGCGCACGCACACACACAGTCACACACTAAGGGCCACTTTACAGAAACCAATTAACCTAACACGCATGTCTTTGGACTGTGGGAGGAAACTGGAGTACCTGGAGTAAACCCACACAGACACAGGGATGACGTGAAGACCCATCACAGAAAGGACCCAGGCCGCTTCACCCTGGCATTGAACCCAGGACCTTCTTGCTGTGAAGCACCGAGCCACCGTGCTGCCCAAACACTAATACTATAAAACTTTATGGTCAAAATATATGAGCTAGCAAAAAGAAGTCAAGATTAATGCAATACATCTGGCCCAATTAAAGCAATTAAATATTTGAATCATTTGACAATACTAATTAGATGTGTTCACAAACTATTGGCCACGTCTAGGAATGGAATCCATTATGGATTATGTCACTGTCATTTGTAATTCTTTCTCAGAAAAGTATATCTGTTACGGTGAACAAACCCACGCTGTTCTGAACAAGCTTTCGGCAAATGGGAAGAAAATGTTTCTGATCACCAACAGCCCTCTCGATTTTGTGTAAGTACAAATTGGTTTTGCAACTGTACTTAGACAGGACATGCACACTTATTTGCATTCTCCATTAATCTGACCCATGCTTTGTGCACGTGGCTCTTTAGAGATCGAGGAATGAACTACATCATCGGGAAAGACTGGCGGGATCTGTTCGATGTTGTCATAGTGCAGGCTGACAAGCCGGGTTTCTTTAACGATCGCAGAAAGTGAGTTCCAGGAAGTGCTGTGGGCGATTAAGCTAAAGTTGTGCAGTAGTGGAGAAACACGTCGTATGAATGATTTTCTGGCTGTAACAAGCAGCCTCAGGCTTTTTTTGTTCCGCACTGTAGAAGTGTTTTGTATATGACCTGTGTTTGATCCTAAAGGCCTTTCAGACGAGTTACCGATAAAGGAGTGCTGCTATGGGACCGAATTCACCACCTGGAGAAGGGGCAAATTTATAAACAGGTGCCGCGTAGCAAAAGGACTGAACCGTTTCCTCACTGTAGTGTTCTTATCCTGCACAGTCGGACTCACTGCTTTCATTGTTTCGCGCATTTCTCGGTTTCCAGGGAAACTTGTACGAGTTCTTAAGACTGACTGGCTGGAGGGGATCAAAGGTTTTATACTTTGGATACCACATCTATAGTGACCTGGCTGTAAGCAGCACACTCGCCCACACATAAATCCATCTGTAAACCAAGCATTCAACATAGAGACAGGATGATTCAGCCAGTGGTTAAGGCTCTGTACTCCTAATCAAAAAGACCATTAGCCCAAATCCCATTTTTACCGACTCTGCTGAGACCCTAAGAATGGCCATTACACTAACGATGGATGTTAAACGGTACCCGTACTAGATTATTACCATATTAACCAAATAATTACAAAATATAACTAGATTGTATCTTGTACAATATTTCATTATTATCACTAATGTCATGTCTGATTTTTATTAACTATATTTTATGACTCTTCAGAATATTATATTTACTTTAATTTATTAGTATAATATTATACTTAAAAATATTATAAATAATATACACATGTTAAAATTACACATGTTCTGTCTGTTTATATTTATTAAGATTTTGTTTATTTAAATTATAACTATAAAACTTAATTATTTAGATTACTTGCTTTGATTCAAAGATATGACATCTAGGCTGCCCAAGAAGGATGGATCCCTTTAGAGTCTTAAGGTTCTTCCCACTGTCACCCTAGCTCAATTCGGGATTGGCTTTAGATAATAAAAATGATAGAAAAATAACATAATAGAAAATTGTAAAGTTGCTTTGAGACAATGCACTGTAAAAAGGCTCAATAGAAATAAATGCGATCTAAAACATTTGTTTTGTTTAGTGGTTAGTTTCAAGCGGAATTGCTTGAAGAATCTTTTGTTACCTACATACATGCATTTGCAGCAATTTGCAAGCCAATAACCTGAATAAAATCTTTCTATCATTGCTATGACTATAACTACTAATATTAATGTACACCTAAAGACCAAAGTCTACACCTAAACTTAAACTGAGTACCCTAAAGCAAAGATACTGACACTCATTTGAGCCTTGACCAAGACAGATAAACAAAATAGGCTTATTTTTTTATATTACAACTAATTGGAAAACAGCGGGTACGCCCGGTACGCCCCTCACCCCGTGGGACAGTTGCCTAGTGGATAGGGTACAGGACTATCCCACCAAGCTGCCACTGGTGGGTCCTTAACTGAGACCATTAACTGACAGTTGCTTGTATTTTGTAACTGGTCATCCCATGCAAAACATAGAAAAATAAATAGTTCCTGTTTGTTCCAGGGGCAGAACTTAAAATTGTGAAATGTGTGAACAAGAATCCAATTCACTAATGAGTAATAAGGATGACTAATGCCTCTCTGATTTTAGGACCTGACCCTGAAGCATGGCTGGAGGACAGGGGCCATTATCCCTGAGCTGCGGAAGGAGATCAAGATCATGAACACGGAGGAATATATGCACACCATGATGTGGCTGCAGCGTCTGACCAACCTGCTGGAGCAGATGCAGGTGGGACCAAGTAGTTAAACCTCATTATCAAAAAGTACCTCGAATAGCAAAGATATGGATCTTGTGTTTATCCTACATTAATTCATATGGGAATACTCCTATCTTACCCTGGAATATGGAAAATAAACCCTTTATAAAACCCTTTATGTGATATCAGCTTAATATAGTGTCCCCAGTGTGCGTTCAACTCTCTCATGACCTTCCATCACTGTGTTTTTTTTCTGTGCATGGTGCACCTAGATTTACATTTATGTCATTTAGTGGATGCCCTTTATCCATAGCTACTTACAACTGATTATATTATTATGGAGGATGGGTCCCTTTTCTGAGTCTTGGTCCTCTCAAGGTTTCTTCCTCCTAAATAAGGGAGTTTTTCCTTGCCACTGTCGCCATAGGCTTGCTCAGACTGGGATTGGCCTTTTTTTTTAGATAATATAATGTTGTAAAGCTGCTTTGAGACAATGCTACATTGTAAAAAGCGCTGCATAAATAAATTTTGATTGATTGATTGATATTGAGAGCTGATAATGTATAGAAACGCAAGCTGTTATGACCATTGTAGATGAGAAATTATAGTTATATGTTACAAGTTATATGCTCTCTCCAGTCACTGAAGTAGTACTAGTACTGGGTTGGATTCCCGTTTGGCCTTCAGAACTGCCTAAATTCTTTTTGGCGGCACAGCATGGCGGGGCAAGCGATTTACACGGCTGTCTCGCAGCTCCAGAGACTCTCAGTTTATCTAGATCTTTGATTCTGTCTTTGTGGAGTTGGCATGTCCTCTCTGTGTCTGTGTGGGTTTACTCTGGTACTCTGGCTTCCTCTCACATTTCAAAGACATGAGTTCCAAATACATTATGTTAAATGTTTGCTCTAAAATGGCCAAGTATGAATGTCTGTGAGTAGTATAGATGTAGCTTTGGTTATGAATAGTCATTGTGACAGCAGAAATCGAGACTCGTCAGACCAGGCAACGTTTTTCCAATCTTCTGTTGTCCAATTTTGGTGAGCTCTTGTGAATAGTGGTCTCAATTGCCTGTTTTTTGCAGAAAGTAGTGGCACCCGGTGTGGTCTTCTGCTGCTGTACCCCATCTGCCTCAAGATTCGATCTGTTTGTGCATTCAGATTCATTCATTCATGATTTACCTCGGTTGTAAAGGCCGCTTATTTGAGTTACTGTAGATATTTTCTCTTTTTTTGTGAATCTTAGTGATGGCTGCGCAGGGAATTTCCAGTAAATCAGCAGATTTTGAAATACTTAGACCAACATGCCTAGCACCAACAACCACGGCATGTTCAAAGTCATTTAAATCACCTTTCTTCTTCACTGATGCTGTGTTTGAGTTTCAAAAGGCTGTCTGGAGCATGTCTATTCGTCTAAATGCACTGAGCTGCTACCATGTGATTGGCTGATTAGATATTTGTGTTAATGAGCAGTTGAACAGGTGTACCCAAAAAGTATCCAGTGAGTGTAAAGCTGAACTGTTAACCAATGGGAGTTCTACATACAGCGAGATCTGACTCAATGTTGACTCATGGTGGTTTTTCGTTTTTACTTGATTTCGCGGCATGGAGCACAAGTAGATTGTCAGGCCTTTCCTCTGCACAGTTAGCATTAAGCACTGCAGTGTGATCCTCTTCCGCCAACACTCAACTCATACTGTTCCTGCTCGCAGTGAGATTCACTTTGTGACAGGACCGTGTGAACTTCATGTCGCAAGCCCATCCTGGGATTCAAACCCAGGTTTTCAGTAACTGCTGTTTCCTGCAGCCGACTCTCTTACATCGGAGCCATAGGAGCTGCCAGTGAGTTAGTAATACAGTCATTTAGTCATTTGTTGTCAAGATGGAAGAAATGAAACCGTAACAAGGAGATGCAGGATACGTTTTTAGGAATTCCATATTGAAGTTTCTGTTTGAATGAACAAATTCTTTATTGATTAGTAGCAAACCAGGATATGATGCGCATATCATTAACACATGGACATCTGGACAGAGCTAAGATGCCTGTTCATTAGCAGTTAATCATCATAGCTTGTTTTGAACTTAG
Source organism: Parotocinclus cabessadecuia (assembly GCA_036873895.1). Taxonomy (NCBI): domain Eukaryota; kingdom Metazoa; phylum Chordata; class Actinopteri; order Siluriformes; family Loricariidae; genus Parotocinclus; species Parotocinclus cabessadecuia. Next base: position 1,822 of record JAYJMA010142204.1, on the reverse strand, counting down.
TGGGATTTCAATATTGGAGTCTCAATTTTAGTGATTTGTTTAAAAGTAAAAAATAAAATATCTGTAAAAAATAATTATTTTCTGTGTATTACTAAGACTAAGCAAGCTGGCTAACTATTTTAGGACTGTAGTTTCTAAAGATGAGAAGACGACTAATAAAGAGCCAATTAATTAATGATAAACCTGTTTATATTGGTCACTACTACATAGGCAAAAAGGAGCAATCCCTTCCTGTTTTATAATATAATATAATAAGCCTTTTAATAATATAATATAATATAATAAGTCATTTATTAATAATAATAATAATAATAATAATAATAATAATAATTCAAACAATTATTCTAAAAATATCAGAGCATTACAGTAGATTGCCCAGTTAAGCTTCCTCCCACTTTTGTTTTTAGACACGACCAGTACACTTGGTGACTTCATTACCTGCACCCCAGAATTCACTTTTAGTGCCCTGTAAATGCACGTATTACATCAGTTTATTGATAACACTCCTGCTGTGCAGTTTGTTTATCCAGCCGCTGTAATATCAGTTAATGAGATTGTTTGTAAAAAGTCCGTTATTAATGTTTGTGTGTGTGTGTGTGTGTGTGTGTGTGTGTGTGTTGGATGTTATCATAGGGGTTTTACGATTCTGTATTTATTTGGTAGCCCAATGACTAAATGTTAATGTAAATGTAGTTTGCTCCCGTTTCTTCTTATATCATCTTCCCGCACACATGATTTTACACACAAGTGGAATTTCAGTAATTTCTATAATTACAGTCATTCATTTATTTAATAGTAGTCAGCCTTTAAAAATGTAAACATGTTTAACCTCATATTAAACATAAAATCATGTTTAACCTCATAAACATAATTTGATGAGGACACTATTAGCACAGAGCTACCAGCCCATCTAATAACTCTAGCTTTAGCCTGTAAAAAGCACCAGAGTTTATGAACACCTCAGCATTATCTAATAATAACGAGAAAATCAGATGGAATTGTTCGATTTATAGAGTTAAATTGTCAAACGCCCTTGATTTGTTTTATTGCCTCTTGAAAAAATATGCCCTGTGATGACTAATCTGTTGCACAAACCACACTTTATATAAACAGCCAAGAGGTTAACCACTTATAATCATATTTTTTCGGGAGTTTAAGAACAAAGGTAGCCCTTTAATATCTATAATGATGTTAAATGAATGGAGGTCCCTAATAGGAATTCATTCATAGATTGTTTAGTCCTACAAGTTTAATCCAATTCAGGATCATTAAACCTTTATTGTGTGATTTACACATATAGTGAAGGTACAAACAAGAACTACTGTTGCTTACAAACTTTGTTCATTCAAATTTTGAACAAATGAAACGATCTACAACACAATGTATAGATACTCAGCATGCCAAGCAAAATACTGTAAAAAACAAGTTCTTACTCAATTCCAGTCAACGTTTGAAGAACTTATCCAGTGTGATCTGACGCGCTTTTGCGCGACTTGTGGCTTCTTTTCTGTAGTAAGTGGAAATGTTAGGCAAAGACCTGTAGGTGGCAGTAGAGGGCTAGGGAGAAACTCAAGAGTTTTCGGGTAGTTATGCCAAAGACAACGAGTTTCTTCGCGGATATTACGTATTTTTTATTCGCTCTCACATTCTTTGGTCCAATTAAGCAGAATTTTGGTCCAAATAAGCAAATAACATTACACGTAGATAATAGGATTTGTTTCTGTACTTTAGGATTTGGTCCAAATAAGCAGCTGGTCCCATTAACCGGTGGTCCAATTAACCGGATTCGACTGTACCACACTGCTCACAAAATGATTAATTC
>JAYJMA010142195.1:0-15040 GCA_036873895.1 Parotocinclus cabessadecuia | reverse complement strand
TCAGAAATACGTGTAAAAGCCAGGGTCTGTCATGGTATGGGGCTGTATCAGTGTCCCCGGCAAAGGTCATTTACACTTCTGTGATTTGAGCGTTAATGTAGAAATTACATTAAGATTTTAGAACAACATCAAGATTTCCTCTTTTAATTTTTTTAACAAAACAATGCAAAACCACATGAAGCACACATGGCAAAGGCCAGTGCAGTGGACATTACACTGGCCTGCCTGCAGTCCTGACCTGTGACCAATAGAGAATGTGTGGAGAATTCTAAACAAAAATGCTAAAATGACCCTGTACTCTTGCGCATCTTAAAACGTGTTTGCAGGAAGAATGTGTAGGTTGGTATCGCTTGGTATCCTTTCTGCCAAAATATGTGTACAAGTGTGGTGAAACAGAATAGCAACATTACAAAGTGGTAAATGCTTTACTGTCCCAACTTTTTAGGAATGTGTTACAGGACCAAAAAGCAGGAATGGCTGTTTTTTAACAATTAAATGAACTTGACCAGACAAAACCTGAAATATTTTAGGTTTATACTGTCTGCAATGAAATAAAAGACAAAGTAAATGTAAGAAACACTGATTTTTTTAGATACACATGCCATTGGGTTTTTTATATGCATTTTTACACTGTTATCGAAAGAAAATATATTTAAGAAAAAGATTCTAAAAAAACAAAGACACTATATACAAATAATATGGTCCCAAATGGCCTTCCAGTACAAATAAATGTAGACGCAAACATATTTATGCTACAGTTAAGGTTTTATTGCTTTCAGTGCACACACTGAGCAGAAATAAACACAGGATATGTGTTTTACAGAGATTAGCGATTACAAAGGATTGTTTTTTATAATCCTAGTGTGTTGAAAATGTAGGGTTGATTGAGAACGCTGTCTGGTTTCATGTGTTTATATAACTGTGAAAGCCTCATATGCACTTTAGGGGAAAAAAAAAAAGAAGTGCACAACTTACAGGGCTACACACATTTTAATCTGGTTGACCTGTGAGTGCCAAAGCAACTGTCTGGTTGGAGGACTTTGACCAGCTGTAATCAGAGCGAGGTGGCTTTAAAGCAGACCGCACTTTAATTTGATTATACAAGGGGAAATATGTGCACATTCATTGTTCAGCATTTGATAACACAAAGTAGTCAAATACAATGAAAGTCAAATACAGTGAGTGGTACTGATACAATACAGTCCTCTTCATAATTACTGGTACCCCTGATAACAGATGAGTAAAATGTTTTGTTAAATTAGGTTAATTTCACACTGAAAAAATAGGGTTAAAACCACTAATCATTAATTGATAAATATTTTAGACCATATATCTTCAAGAATCTCACCAGATCATTCAGGGTCCTAGGTCCTCTCATCTCTTTAGCTCACCTCCCAGGTGTTTTTCTGTTTTGACTGACATTGCCATAGCAGACTGATTTTGTGTTCAGTAAACCAGTTAATGATCTGTAGTAGTTTTGGTCATTTACCTACTGAATCCAATTACAATCAAATTTTGTTGATTAAAGTATCCTGGTATTAAATAGATGCACTTTACTTCAGGTTTATTCAGGTTCTTTTTCATGTTAAATTATTTATTGGCATGTAAATAAAAGCATGTTTGAATCACAGAAAAGTGAGCAAAAAGGCAGAACAGATAAAGCATATAAGAAAATCTAGCCTCTCTAAAGGTGCCCTTCTAGCATAGAAGCTGGAAGCTCCATATCAAAGGCAGGATTAATGCCCTCACCACAAGGTGTCCGTACACAAACCTGACCGTCATTGGAACCCTAAAGGAACATGGACTTGCCACTAAAGATAACATGGTTCCAGTCCATAGCTATAGGCTTACCAATGTAGGTTTTGCCTGAAGTAGTCCAAAGGAGGACAAGCAGTCCTACCCTCAACCTAGTTACACGAAACTATACACAGAGTTTAAAGAACAAGAAATGGCCCATATACAAAGAACACATCTGAGTAATCAATAATATTTTAAAAACCCTCTCTGGCAGTGTGATGAGTAAAATTACATTAAGATGGGAAGAGGGAAAACGAAATACTAATCAACAAGTACCCTGTTATGTAAGGCACTCAACTTTAATTTAATATGGTTTGTGCTAAAACTGTACCTGCTGCATTTGTTTTATTCCCAAGTCACATATTACTTCCCCATTGCTACAATGGTACAGTGGACATATGTGAACCCTTTAGAAGTTTCTATATTTCTGCATAAGAAAATATCAAAAGTGTCTGTCATCTAGATCTAAAACTGGATAAAAAAAATTCTCAGAAGGACCTCAGAAAGAGTTGTTGATACTCATCATGCTGGAAAAGACTACAATATAATCTCTAAAGTGCTTAACTCCTCCAATACAAAGCCAGACAAACTGTATGCAAATGGAGGAATTTCAAGACCACTGTAAGTGGGTTAAATGACATAGATCACTCAAGAGCCAGGTGTCTAATAGTCTGTTCAGTCAGAAAGGAACTAAAGACCTCTCACACTGTCTAATGTAAATGTTCAACCACGAGGAGAACACCCAACAACCAAGCACATAGTAGGGTTACAGGAAGAAAAATTGGCATATGGACAATTTAGAAGGCTACTGGAAAAGCATTTTGTGAAACTATGAGAGCAAAATATATCCTTTTGGTTTAAATTAAAAGTTTTCTGAATGGAGTAAGAAAACATTGTATTCCAACATAACCTTTCCAATGAATCATGGTAGTGGTAGTTTCATGGCTTTTTTCTGTTTTGCTGATTTTGGGTCATAACTTGCCAATATGCATGGAACTCTAAATACAAGTACATTATAAAGGAAACAGTTAGGATATCTGTCTGTGAACTGAAATTCAAGACAAACCTTCATCCCAAGATAACGTCCCAAAGAAAGCACATTGTTCAGAAATGGTTAAAGAAGAAGAAGAAAGTTAATGTTGACAAATAGTCAAGTCAAAGTGCTGTCAGCAACCTAGAGGAACAACCTAAAAGTCCTTCAAGCTGATGTACAAGGCCGATAACAATGACTGAACATATTTAGTTGCACTTATTGCTGCACATGGGTTCACACTAGATACAGAAAGCAAGGTTCATTTACTTTTGCCACTCACAGATAAGAAATAGTGGATAGTGGATTTGTTTTACTGTATTTTCTTTACCCATTTTTAGGACATTATGAGAAAATATAGAGGAAATTTTTTTATTAAGAAATGCCGAACACTAAATGGCTCACAAACTCTCAAAGCAACACATACATTAAACTCCCATTTGATGCAATAAAGACTTGAAACACCTGGGGGATAGTGAACAAGCCAGCACTTGATCTTAAAAGTCTATTTGAAGCATGCCAGGAGATGCAGGACTTTTATAATCCGGAATGTCAGAAAACATTTTCTAAACAAAGGCACTGACGTCACCATTGTAATTAATTACCCTAGTAAATCAAGCTGTTGTTGGCACCTTGAACATCTTTCAGTCAAACAAAGTGTGCACTCACAACAAACCCCCCGTTCCCAGAAACTGGACAAGAAAACTTGAAGTTGAGGTGTGCTAGATGAATTTTTTACTTCAGTAAGTTTGATCAGATGCGTCTAACTGTAGAGGAGCTACTGACCAGGAAAAAACATGACAAGCACTATCTTAGTCACTGTCAATCTTCAATACCCCAACCCCAATAAGGGTGATATCTGCTGTCTTAACTGATTTAATCTTCCAGTAGAGTCAGCACAATGCACAGTGTTCACTCCTATGCAGTAAGTGGGAAAAACTGTATTGTGATTTTAACATTAGTAAATCCAAGGAACATATTCCCCAGGTTTCTGGCTTGGCACATTTTTATACAAATCTTTCAACCTCACCAACATTCTGACTATAAACTATTAATATACTTACAGTAGTTGATACAACATATACAAAACCTGATGAGAGAGATATTATCAAGAGTAACAATGTAGGAATTTCCTCTTAATGTAGAAATAAAAAAATGACTGATTTGGCACAAAGGTCTTTTTTTCCTTGAAGATAGAAACCACTTTAATTTAGCTGAAACTGTTTCACTATGATCGCATTTATTTGGAAAGGAGCTGCCAAAAAAAGCAAATTACCACACAGCTAATTATTATTTTACCCTTTTCCTAAATTACATCCTGTCCAGCCTGAGTATACATAATTGTTCTAAATTACACTGTAATATTTAACTTGGCACATATCATTTGTGGAATTACAAGTCGATCGTTTGACATAAATAGAGGATACTGAATCTTGAGAGAGTGAAGATGCTGGGCTACATTTACAGTATTTAACAGACAATCATATCCAGAACAAATTACAATTGAGGTTAAGGGCCTTGCTTAAGGGCCCAACAGTGGCAGGAGGCCAGGATATAAACTCACAGTCTTTACCACTACACCACCAGTCTAAAAGTCTCCAATAAACATGGCGTCATGCTCCCTAAATTAATTTGAACCAAGAAAAACATGCCATATATACTAGATAAACTAAAGCCTTCAATGTAAGCAGACACACATTTGACAAATGTATTCACATGTAAACATTTTGGGCTGATCTATCTGAAAACAGTGAATCTTTCAGTAGATGGTATATTCTATCTTCTGTACAATCTTCCTGAGACTTTAGAAGGTCAGAGATGCACTTAAACAGAAATGTCCCAACGTGCCGCCTAACTCCACAATGGCTAGTTAGCAATGACATATGAAGGGGGTTGAAAATCATGGAGTATTAACTTTTGATGTAAAGTATCAAAAAGTAATTTACAGAATTGTAACCTGAGACAGATTGAAAGAGGTGACAGGTTAAGCCAGTGGCAGCAGCACTTGGAAAACAACCAAATAATTTATTACAAACTCCATTTGAGCTCCATTCGAATGATTCTGGCTGCAAGCAGGGGTGTGTGATATCGACAACAAAATTATAGCTCGATTAGACATTACACATAGCATTAATTAAAGACAATACTTTGCAACCTTCAGAAATGTGTAAACATCTTACACTGTACTAGCTTGCTCTTGTTAGTAAGATATTAACTGTCGCTTACTAATGACATCAGTGGATTTACCATGGACAAGATTAAAAACATTAAAATTTGGAATCTAAAGCTTCCAAATTTTGTCACAACAACAGATTTCTGTTTGAGAATATCCAAACCATACCTTTCCTGGATGATGATGAAAGTTGATGACAAAAATGAAAGTCATAATCTTATAATCTTCATATTCTGCACAGTGATTAGTTTGTAGATGGTGAAAAGTTAATTGTCAAGCTGTCTTTAACAGCAACTGGGTTCCGACAAAGTTTGCCAATTGCTTTATTTTGAGCAACAGACATCTTTTCAAAGCCAAATCCATTCCACGCTATCGAGGATCAGCCATATCACAAATTACATAGAATCTGAGCAGTATTTTGTCTCCTGATGCAGTTTGTTCACTAATTTTTAACATTAGTCATGTGCTTTTAGGTAGAACTCTAGCTTGGTTTGTGTGAATATCCAAACTTCTAAGGTATCCTTTTCACCGTTTCATCCAAAGTGAGTGACGTGCTCAATAATCTCAGTTCATAGACGATACAAATCTCATATCCCTAATGTAAGTAGCATTTAAATTATAGCTAGCATAAACATAGCTACCACTATCTTAACGTTTTATATGAACCTTTTGTAGGCAACTGTCATTAAGTGGACTGACCAAGTACAGCTTAACTACAACAAACGTGACTGGAAATTTTGTTCAAACACCATCTGTAATTAAACTGGAGTTTTTAAGTTTACAGACTAGCGTTTTTATCTGTAATCTTCTTCAGTTCAGACCCAGTGTTGTACAATAGTGGGCAAAAGCTGTTGTTAACAGGCCACACACATGCATTTATGTTTAATTATAGCAGGAATAAAGTAAGTAAGTACGGGTTACACTTTCATGTGTCACAGGCTATAGGCTGTGCAAGCTAAAGGTTTTATTTTGGAAAAAGGCAATACACAAAACACAAATATGGAGCAGTCTTAACACAACTCATTTCCGAGTAGACATGAAAAATCTTTAGGAAAATGTATTTTCAGACACGATATTTACATTAACAGGACATATTAGCAGACGTACTTATCCAGAGCGACTTACAATTGATACAGTCTTACAGTCCAAGCAATTGTAGGTTAAGGGCCTTGCTCTTGGAAGAGGTGGGGTTTGAACCCTGAGCCTTCTGGTCCATAGCCCATAGTCCAGTGTCTATCTACAGTCCCAGGGTGTGAATTACCAGGAGTTATTTATACAACTCATTTTACAGTATGATACACTGTAACCTTTTCAGTCGATTCACGTTGGATATAATTACAGTGATCCCATGGTAATGACTGCATTACTCCACCTCCTCACATTAAACTTTCCTTTCTTTAGAAGGCTTCAGTAGGAAGGAACAGATAAAAGAGAAATATAAATCGGTACAGAGTAAATGCAATACAGAAATGGAGATAAGTGAGAGAAAAGTGGAAGAGATGTGGGCAATGTAAAAAACCCAGATGCAGATGTCCCTGTTATGCACAATAAAGAAGCTTATACATTCTCGTGGGCCTATGTGGGTGCCAGCATGTCCGCGCAGACCATAAATAAAAGGGTCAGTTGTGTAGACAGGCCAGGTGACCTCTGTGAATTAGAGCTAACTGCCTAAAATGTTTCAACCTATAGTATAACTGCATTATTTTTCACTATAAGTGTCCTTCACAAAGCAATGATAAGCTTTGTAGGCTGTGACTAACGATCCCCGTCACTGGCTGACCTGTAAATGGTAATACTAGTGCTACGTCAGGTTAAAAACAGGAGTGAGTTTAAGATGTGTCTCACGCACTACACTGACAGCTGTGCCGTGTTTGTTATAAACATGCCTTTGTAATCTCTATTGAAATCTACAGCAAAATCATTCTTCAGTTTGGTGTTGACTGAGATAAAGGCACAAAATTAGATTTGGTTCGCAGCTTGTCATATGCCAGCTTGTAACAACGTTTCACCACATATTGTCATAAAAGATAAATACTTATTAAGAATTAATATTGCAGTTCCATAAATTGATGCCAGTCTAAGCTATATAACCAACACAGTGACTCAGCTCTGCTCTTCTGCAATTAAATTGTAATGGGGCACCCCTGGTCTGTTTCTTGTGACCAAATACAAAGTCATTGACCTAAGCAGCACCAGAGACATGGGAGCTTCATAACATACAAAGTAATTTCACAACAAACAGTTCTAATTTGTGAGGAACTCGCTCCCACGGAGCTCCCAGAGAACTGTATTCATGGCAGGGTTTTTTTTGGCTTACATACGACCCGTGAATAGGAATGCTGGTTGACACTGTACACCATTTGCCATGGAGTATTTTAAATGGGCCGTTGAGCTCTCACTGGCCCTTGCATCTGGACCACTCAATTTACACTAGAGTCACAACGTCTGGACCAATCAGTCTACTGTTTAAGTCACCACAAATCACTGTAAACCTACTTCACTCAGGGTATCTATTCACTTTGAAAAGAGCCTCCCTGAAGTTTCAGTCATATATTCACAAATGTCTGGCCTTAATGGGAATCGCCAATGGCGGCAGGTACCCATACAACTTATACAAAGATGGAACCAATGTTGTAGGCACCTTTGCTAACAAAGCAAAGAAAAAAAGCTTCCCAGTACCACAAGTCCATTATATGGGACTATAGTGCCTTTGATGATACCCATATATGGCAGCAATATGTAAATATATAATGGGAATTATTAGTATAACTACATGTACTCTTTTGTCAATTTTATAATCACTTAAGATCAACTGGACACAAGAACACCACCACTGTATTTGTCTTTAGCAGTCTTCACTTTGCTTACTTGTATCTAATTGCTAGTAGCAGTTATTATGGCCACAATCAGCATCGCCACTTTAAACATTAACAGCCGTCTTCTTCAAAACATTAACTCCCCAAGTTGGCACCTTCCTCTTATCTTTCAGAAATGTAACACCATCATGTAAAATCATAACGTTTGATGCAGCAACCCGTTTTTTTTGCAAATAAACCATTAACAAAACAGGAAGCACATGATCCAGAGATACAGGCTGACTGGAAACACGTTGGACTGTTGCGCACAAAAATACTGTGCCTATATGTGGCTAAAATAATGTTCAGATAAGCCACAATAAGTAAAAAAGTTAAGAGCTTTATTTACTTATATTTGTACATATAAATATAATTTATCTGTATGTGCCTTAACATGAAGCATACAAAGAGGTGGCTGACATTCTCTCAACTTATGTAGAGATACACTATATTGCAAAAAGTCTTTGCTAAACCATCCAAATTACCTGAATCAGGTGCTCGAATCACTTCCATGGGCACAGGTGTATAAAATTAAGCACCTAGGCATGCAGACTGTTTTTGCAAACATTTGTGAAAGAATGGGTCGCTCTCAGGAGCTACATTCATGAAACTTCCTCGCTCCTAAATATTCCACAGTCAACTGTCGGCTGTATTAGAAGAAAATGGAAGTGTTTGGGAACGACAGCAACTCTGCCACAACGTGGTAGGCCATGTAAATAGTCACTACAGACCTCCAACCTTCATGTGGACTTCTCATTAGCTCAAGAACAGGTTGAGCAGCTGCATCTAAGCCATACATTACAAAGTGCAATGCAAAGCGTCGGATACAGTGGTGTAAGGCACGCCACCACTGGAGGTGCGTTCTCTGGAGCCACGAATTGCACTTCTCAATCTGGCAAGCTGATGGATTAGGATCTGGGTTTGCCGGCTGCCATGAGAACGGTACTTGTCTGACTGCATTGTGCCAAGTGTAAAGTTTGGTGGAGGGGGGATTATGTTGTGGAGGTGTTTTTCGAGAGCTGGGCTTGACCCCTTAGTTCCAGTGAAAGGAATACATAATGCTTCAGCATACCAAGACATTTTTCCATGCTCCCAACTTTGTGAGAACAATTTGGAGCCGGCCTCTTCCTCTTCCAACATGACTGTGCACCAGTGCACAAAGCAAGGTCCATAAAGACATGGATGGCAGAGTCTGGTGTGGATGAACTGGCCTGCACAGAGTCCTAACCTCAACCTTACAGAACATCTTTGGGATGAATTAGAGCGGAGACTGAGAACCAGGCCTTCTCATCCAACATCAGAATGTGACCTCATAAATGTGCTTCTGGAAGAATGGTCAACAATCCCCATAAACGTAAGCTCTTATGTGAGTCACTATATTGGCAATATAGTTTAGCTGTGCTCTTAGATATTCAGCCATGGATATCTGTAGCACTGTTTGGATTTAAATGTCATACGTTCAATAGGTATCAGTAGGAAATGAATATGGTGAAACTGTGGTTGTGCCATTGTTTCAGTCAGTTGCAACCAATGTTTCTGATTACCGAGGTAAAGATTTACTGCAAGGCACTGTCACTACTGCTGTGATAGCAGGAAATAGATTGTTCAAATCGTCTTTGTAAGACTCAGATTAATGTGAAAGGAATCACTGCCTAAAAGCTAAAGAAATGTATTTCAGCTAGTACTGTATTAAAGAAAAAAGTAATAGTAATAAAAGTAGACAAATCTAATGATATTTATATTTCATTATATGATATACATATCATAAAATGAAACTTATTTAAATGAATAATTAGTTCCATTTCCCTTTTTACCGCAACAGCAACTCTACCTAGCCCCGCAATGGATTGATATGGACCTGACCGTAAAAATGACCAGCATGAAACACCTACAGGAACCTGTTTTACAAGGGATGGTGCACCACAAAGGCATATCAAATACTGAATGGTATATCAATACATAGTCTGAAATACAGATAGAAAACCTCTGTACTGCCTTGCAGTAGTTTTAACAGTTTTAATAGTTTTAGTAGTTAAAACTCTGCAGACCATTCTATCATTGTCAGAAGTGGATTTATGGGTTCTTCATGGCATTTCAACATCAGTCCATCTTTATGGCCATCATATATGAACCATCTGTGATAATGTTTAGTCCTGTAGACACAGTAATACAATCCTGGAGCTGGAAATAAGTATCATATGTTACTACCGCCAGCTCCAATACGAATAGCTCACATTATAAAGAAGGGTAAAATTGTAGTAATGTAATTTTACTCTACCTCTAACTTGACCTTTTACTCAAACATCTACTTGAAGGATAGAGGAACCTTTTTTTCTAAACGCAACCACATCACAAATATTATACACTTACTATACATTCACAACATTTAGCCAAATAAAACTCTATTATACCCAGAGTGTTTAGTGAAGCTGCTCCTTTATGACTTTTTTTTACGTTTTAAACGTAAAAACGACTTTTTATGACGTTTTACTGGTTTATAAAGATTTGATCACATTATTTCTTAGATCATCAGAATCTTACAAAATTAGGACATGCACAAATGGAATAAGACAAAGGGGTAATGCTCTTAAAAAGTTCTTAAAACAGCTACTGGCTAAAACATATCTAAAAAAAAAGTTTAAAATATTTACTGATAAGGAAATAATTAAGAAGACAAATAACCACCAGAGCGAGAGAGGTTACTAGTAAGTTCTCATTTTGTATTGTAGCACAACGAACCCTTTCAACCACTCAAAGAGATGGCATCCAAACACTATGCTGCAAGGAGACCAGCTACATGGCAGCGTTTAACCTGGCAGGATATGGTTCCTTTAAAAACATGGCTCCATTTAAAACAAAACAAGCATACCCTCTTACAAAAGTTGGCCGCGTGTTTAAACATGTTTAATATAGTATGTACTACGGCATATATACACATACATACATACATACATACATACACACACACACACACACACACACACACACACACACACACACACATATATACATATATATATATTAACCTTCTCGCATTATGATAAATTCAGCTTCACAAATCACTCTATGCACAATTATACACTACACAAACAGAAGACACTTTAAACAAACTAGGAACGACTACACTATTTAAATCTGTTACAGAATTCTAGGATGAATGCAAATAAAATAAATTCTGGTATGCATTATCCGCGTTACAATAAACAGTAAGAGGGATCAGCTTGTTCACTGGTTTTTATTCGACCAAATGGATAAGGAAAGCACTGGATGTTAACAACATTAGATGGTGTCTGTGCTGTGCGACATCAGGAGTGGAAAATGAACGAGGATTTGTGACGTGAGCTCAAGGCACTTCATGCTGGTTTGCTGCTTTGCAAATAGGTACTTCTTGTTTTGTTGCCCTCATTGTTGCTGCTAAAGTTTCTCATTGGCTCTGTTTTGCTCGGTTTAGCATAGTTGTTGCTCTCTCACAAATAAAATAGAGTAATCTCACTCTCTGTATTATTATCTATGTGTTATTATTGCATACCCAAAAATTACACTGAAGCAAGGACTGCAGTTACTGAGGAAGCTCAAGGTTCTGGAACCATTAATTGTCAGATTTGTAACACTACAATTTGCAGTAAAACTACGTTACTGGGCCAGGGCATTTAACATAAAATAAGGGTCGGTTCTTATCAGCAAAGCTCACTGGACCTTGCTGCATTAGGCTACCCAGCTAATGGAATATTGATCAGTGGAAAACAGTTTATGCTCAAATGTAAAATTTACTCCACTAGACTTTTAAAGGCCCCCCCCCTCCTTCTTCCATTGAGGCTATTAATTCTCACTGAGTTACCAAAAATTAACTTTATAAAGCATTAAAACAGTAGGAAGGTTTAAGCAGTTCGTTTTAGAGGTAGTAGACAGGCTGCATTATGAAGTAAGACACGTTTTAATTGCTGATATGCTTTGACAGCATGATTGGATATTTGTTATTTTCTGTGTACAACAGAACTGCACCCACTTGGCAGCCCTGGGTATGGCATAATAAAATTGTTCACTAGATACCAGTGCTCTAGTGTGTTGGCATTGAAACAGTGCAGTAAAATGGAGTTATTTACTATTATAACATTATTTATAGGGTGTGATTTTTACACTGTAACCCACTATTTGACACAACTCCCGTTCTAACAAACACTAACCTGTACGCTTAGTGTGCACTAGTATAATTCTTACACAGGAATAGTTTATGACATTCCAAACAGATCCCTAAGCCCCAATATCATGCAGATATTGCTGAAAGAAGGTGAGGTTTTAAAAATGCTAAAAAGATCATCTCATAGTAAATAATGGTAATAGACACAGAAATATGTTATCTGAAAGGCCTTCCAGAAAGGTTTCCATTCAGTCAGCAAGATTCAACTGTATTCCATAGTATTAATGTTTTTACTATCATTTCCCAGAGTCAAAAAATGGACGTTTAAAAAGCCTTTAATGACTAGCTGTGTCCAAATTCCTCTCTGGTCCTCAAACATTATACATTAATTATATTACTTGCTTCAACCCTTCCAATTTGTGTTCTGAGAATATTTGTGGTGATAAATCAAGTTGGTTCTGTAGATTAAAGCATTGATATTGTGGTTTCCCTCTAAGGCAGGACAGCCTGTATCTTACCAAGCACTCACACTGGGGAATAATCTATTCTGAAAAGAAATAGAATGAACAGAACAGAACAAAACCTTATTCACAGGTACTGCCAAGACATGCTAAACTGAACAGCACATGGATCCCTATGGGAAATATTATGGGAAATATAACATTACGCAACACGGGTTACTTATGAAATGCACAAGTGGCCATTTTAGATTCAACCATTCTACACATTTCTGTTCAGGCATACTAGTCTCCCAGTGACCCATGCAGTCCCGACAGCAGTCCCAATCATACTACCTCTGGAATCACTACACTTTAAGATTGTTCATCAAGGATTTTTGCAGCAAATAAACAAATCAGAGATATGACACCAGTAAATATTTGTTTTTAGTTATTGTATATTTTGGCTTTGTGAAGCACACCTAAGATGAATTAAAATAAATAACGATGAAAATTACAAAGTGAGTCCTTAAAAACTTGATAGATATGGTCCCAACAAGAGCATTGCAAATTGAAAAAAAAATGGAAATGACCTCCTTCAAGAAGAAAATCCAACATGGAGTGTACCAAAAGGTGTGGGTAACTCCCAGTCAGCCGTGCCTAAAATTTGGCACAAATATAAACAAAGTGGAAAGGTTATAAAAGGAAAACATACAGGCAGACCAAGGAAGACGTTAATGGGTTTGAACGGAACAGAAAATGCACAAACAAAGTCAATGTTTGTTACAAAGCTGTATGGATTCAGCCAATTAAAAGGGATGACATATAAAAGAGCCACAAGACATGAAAACCAGAAATAACAAATGAACAGAAGAAAACTAGGTTAAATCGGGTTAGAGAATCAACAATGAAAGGGAGAGGGTTGGAAGAAAGCAATATTCACAATTCTCATTGAATCACAAATATGCATTGGCCAGCTTGTTTGTTTATTTGGCCTGTTTGTTTATCAGCATCAGTAGCCATCAGTGACACTCACAAGGTTATATACATACACAAGTACATTTCAAGACTAGTCATATATATATATATATATATATATATATATATATATATATATATGCACACACAACTCAATCACAATTTAGTGAAATCAATTAACCTAGCGCGCATGTCTTTGGACTGTGGGATGAAACCAGAGTACCCGAAGTAAACCCACGCAGTCACAGGGTCCCTCCACCCTGGGACTGAATGCAGGATCTTCTTGCTGTGCTACCCACCGAGCCACCGTGCCACCCCATTGGCCAAAGAGATAATGTAATAACTGGACATATAAATATGAATACCTGAATAAAACAATTTAAAAATGTACTAATTTATGTATACATTTTATTTGGGGTTGCATATCACGTAAAGAATCAAGCAATCGCTGCTTCCACAATCATTCACTGAAATTTTACTTTGCTCATTTAACTGATAAAATAACCCCCCAAAACATTTAGGATGATAAAGAATTTAGTCACAGAGTACTAAAGCCTTTCTTAAGGAACAGCTTTCTACAAAGAAATGGCATAAACAGCCAACAACTCGACTATCTGACCTAAAAGTTACTGTGGAAATAAAAAAAACAAACTGGCAAGGCTTCATCCTGCAAAGCTGATCTGTCAACTACAAAAAACTTGGAATCAGATGAATAAACTGCTTTTCATAAAAGAAGCCCATGACTGAAAGAGTTTATTTACTCCATCATATAAACCAGAGACAAGCAACAAAGTATTAACTGTGATTTTGGATGACGATCCCCTAATTATTTCCTTGACATCGAGTCCATTTTTTCCATTGTTTGTCTCTGGATGTTCAGAAAACAAGTTTAAATTAAGTGTAGCCATTTGTGGCATGGCTCAGAAAGTCATAATTTTCTGCTAATAAACAAGATTTTTGTGTTTTATATGTGATATAACATTCTCCAAGAGTGGTGATTCCATCATATTTCCCAAGGATAGTAGTGCAGCTTGTTTATATGCTGGAAATCGTTTAATTAATGTGCTGTACACAGACACCTCCTGCGCTTTTCTATAATTATAGGTCTACATTGCATCTTATAGAGAAGCACCATGCCGTGTGGGCCCATAGATCTTACCATAACAACAGCGGAAAAAAAGAAAAATTGTGGAAAGAGGGTGAACAAAACAGTGGAGCTAATATGCAATCCACCTGTTGTTCTCCGTCATAATAAACTGTAATAAATATACTATATGTATGTAGTTCTTTGAAATAATTTTCTGTGCGTTGGTAAATATTCTAAGGCAACATTTTCAAAAGGTTGGCCTTAAATTTTATTTATCATTATTGTTTCATATAAACACACACACACACACGCACACCCACACGCACGCACACATACATATATATACACATACATACATATACACATACATACACATATATACATACATACAATCGAATCCGGTTAATGGGACCACATCGGGACCATTTTGGTCCTAATAACAGGCTGGGCCGATTAAACAAACATGCTCTATGTTACAAGACAGGACGTGCTATAATTTATGTAACATATTAAATATTTATTAAACCTTTATTGTGCGATATACA
>JAYJMA010142175.1:0-15041 GCA_036873895.1 Parotocinclus cabessadecuia | reverse complement strand
TTAAAAACCCGCTTGCGTTTACGTCCGCCCCCGTTTGTGTTTTTCCTTTCTCGCTAACGCCGCGTTACCCCGGCGTTTCAGCGTTACAGTCAAGATCCATTAATTGCACCCCAAATACATGGATGGAGCTGCCTGGGTGTGTAGGTCCTCCCAGTGTCTGTGTGGGTTAACTCCGTGTACTCCAGTTTCCTCGCACAGTCCAAAGACATGCGTGTTCGGTTTACTGGTGTCTCTAAAGTGGTCCTTAGTGTGTGACTGTGCGCGTGACTGTGTGCGTGCACTACCATGAATTGGTGCCCCCCTAGGGTTGTTCCTGCCCTTGCGCCCAGAGTCGCTGGGTGGGCACTGGCTGGCTCGCGACCCCGTGTGGATTAAGCAGAAGATAACGGATGGATGGATAGACACTTAAGGCCCAGGTAGAGGTGGGATTTGAAGCCTGGACCATTAGGTCCAGAGTCCAGTACCTTTAACCGCTAGGCTACCGCAGGATGTATTCAACAAAAGGATGAACAGGAAATATTAAGCATTAGATTTGTGATATAGAGGTGTAAACGTATGTTTGTGTGTGTATGGGTGTATTTTTAATCCAGCAGTAAACTCCGGCCCTGCTGAGAGCCTAAGCTCGCACTGCACCACAGTGACAGGTTCGGAAGAGACAAGAGCAATCTATTAGTAATGTTGCTTATGAATAATGCAGGAGCTCCAAACAAGCATTTTGCATTGTCAATGCGGGAAATATTTGAGACGTCTCGCAGTACGACGAAGTCGAAGTCTCTTCACAGCACTTAATCCGTGCACAGTTTGTCTGTAACATGCTGACAGCTTTACACCTGCTGGTGTGTCATTTTTACATCCCTTCAACACATTTCACCTCGACACTGAGACAGCACTCAACACATGACTGGACAAAGTGAAAACAGGAAAGAGAAAGACGTACTTATATTGTATCTTGCTGACACCCAATGTTTGTCAAAAAGCCAGGGCTGCCATTTACTTCTGTCCACCTAATAACTACCAAGGGCAGTACAGACTGGATACTGTATCAAGATAAACCACTGAAACCATTATGGAATGCAGCTTTCTATGAAACAAAGGCAGAAGTGCACAAAAACCCACTCAAATCAAGCCGAACTAATTTATTACAGCCTATAATGAGCCTTGAATCATCTATTTTACGCATCTAAGTGCAAGCATATTTTCTTTTTTATAAGTATTTTAGTCCAATAATGATTTACCACTGGTAACAGTACTTCCAGAGGGCCTTACAGGCTCCTGAAATGAACTGGCATCCCATACAGGTAGATTTACTTTCATATGGACAAAGCGAATTTGAAAATAAACTTGGACACCCAGATAAGTGGGGTTAAAAAATGGAAATACAGTACTGTACAAAAGTCTTAGACCACCATTAGATTTGATGTTACCACATATCTCACCACATATTACATACTATTGGAGACTGGACTCAATCAGTACTCTTTCGCCCTCATCTTCAATCCAATATTTCCAAGCTTTGTGGGTTATTTCACCTATTTTCTGGGCTGCTACCTTTCAAAAACAAACAGTCTAATGGTGGCCCAAGCCTGTTGCATATCAATGTATATTCTGGCCATTAACGTAAAGACAATAAACAATTATTAAGCAGTTGTTTCATTTTAAACTCTCTCATATGCCCAAATGCTTGTAGACATGCACTTTAATAAAGTGATCTATAATTTCTATATCATACTCACTACTTACAGGTTAATAATATGAAGCATTCTCTTCCATAGACAAACAATGGAAATAGAATGGGTTTTACTGAACAGCTCAATTTGACACCGTCTTAGTTTGCATCTAAAAAAAAAACCTATAAAGTTTAAAATATAAAAGCATACAATTTCAAACTTTATGAATCGATTTGACTAGCTTAGGTGGACCTAAACTCCACCAGATATTCAGAAATTCCAACTGTAAGCTTAATGACAAGCATCAGAGCCTGATCTCACAGTTATGTGAAAAGATAAGTCTTGTAGCAACAAATATGCGACAAACGCATCACTAATACCTGTATTGTTTGAAGTAAATAGTGGATGTCTATTATTATTGTACTGAATACTGCTAGAGCAGAGTCTGAGACCAGGAAACATCAAGTCAGATCACATTATGATCTTTTTCATTATACAAGAACAAAAAGAAGAAAAGGGAACAATATAATTCACTTTACAGTTATTGTTCATTACACATGATATATTGGAAATATAGTAAAATGGAAATATTTCACGTTTTAAATAAAATATAGCCCAAAATAATTTTCCGTCTTTTCACGCCACTTAAAGTCATCTCAATTTAGCCGACAACATGTATTCTATTTTTCAGGATTTCAAATGTGAAAACTTAATTCCAGGTTTTGCAGATCTGGTACATAAATTCTGGCAAACAAAAATGCACGCTTGCAATTTACAGACAGACTATTCAAAATAAAACATGCCCATTGGTTGTATACCGAACAAGAAGAGCAGTAACTAGTAACCTTTTTTTTTTACAGAGAAAGAACTGATTTATTCTGTTTGGATGGACTGCTGATATTTAATAACGACAGAAAAAATTAACTCTAATTAACTTTCAATGAACTCCGCCTCAGACAAACGCATTGGACTTTACCCCAAGACCGAGCCAAAACAGAGTGCAAATGCGGTCGAGACCGAGGGACACAGATCGCTCGTTTATGGTCTCAAGACCTGCCTTGAGACCGAGACCAGACGCATCATCCACCCCTAGCATCAAAAACTTGATTTGTAATTTTACTCTAATGTGTAGAAACCTAAGGAAAAAGATCTACCAGTCAGCCAAACGCAATTTACTGCCTTTCACCACCTTCGATATAAAATGAATCTCTTACCATGCCAGCCCATCGAATAGGGAAAGGAGACCTCAAAGAGGTTGTCATATTTTGTCAGGAGAATTTTCATTATGCAGGCAAGACCTGTAATATAACAGAAAGAGAGAGAAAAGGGTGAGATAAAAAGCTCAAATTGGCCAGAATTGTGTTCGGCTTCCATCCAATCCTGACCAAGTTTCAGACAGCCTGGTTTCATTACCCAGTCCCTTGCTAGCGCTCCGCTGGTTATATAAAGGGCGGCCTTAGTCAAGTTCTGATACAGTCTGATAAATGTGACATTTATTTTGGTTAAGAAAAGTGTGGGTTCTGCTCAATAAAAGCCACCGAACCCACAGCAAGCTTTCAGACAAAACTAATTGATTATGCAGCAAGCATTTCAGACCAGTCTCCATGACAGACAGATGCAGCCCATTTCCCCTCACAATATGCATGCTGGTTTTATGAAATATGCATAAACATACGCGTTTGTAATGAGAATTACAAATGAAGGTACACAGAAGAGCAAAGGTAAATGTATTTTAGCAAGCACACTGTGAAATGTGACACTAGGGAAATCATAGCGGTAATATATTACCTTTGATCACTCGGATACAAAAACACAATTTATGACTGAGACAAGCAGGTGAAATAAAAGCCAATACATTTGACACTGCATTCATTTATTAAGTCTTCTTACCACTTAAAGTAGAGCTGAACTTGTGATTTTCAAACAGAGACTTTGATGGATGGTAGATAATTTGTATTATGAAGCTTAGACCAAAGGCACAAAAGTTAAATTATTCATTTAAAAATTGTATAATGTTCAATCATTCATGGTCTAATATTCTTAATTTCATCAATTAGATTTACTGGTTTAGTAATGGGGTAGCGTGGTGGTCCTTTCTGTGTGGAGTCTGTATGTCCTTCCTGTGTCTCCGTGGGTTTACTCTGGGTACTCTGGTTTCCTCCCACAGTCATGCATGTTAATTTCATTAAAGTCTCTAAAGTAGCTCTTTGTGTGTTACAGTGTATGTTACTGCGTGTGTGTGTGTGCCCTATGATGGATTTTCACCCAAATTAAGGTTGTTCCTGCCCTTGCGCCCAGAGTTGCTAAGTCGCCACCGGATGGCCCGCAATCCCATATGTACTAAGCGGAAGATAATGAATTAATATTTATTTAATGAATAAAATAAAATCAAGATTATCATCCAATTCGAACACTATTCTGCATTTTATTGGTTGTTACAGGACACGTATGATGCCTTTACATGAATCATACAGATGCAGTCATGCACGGCATCTGCATGCAACCATTATACTCTGTAAGCTTGTAACAAGTGGCTACCACTTAAACTTTTGTTTCTCATAGACATTTTCACTTCACAATAGCAGCAGTTACATTCAGCCAATATTTCTGCCAGTTTAGTCAGTAAATTTGACCAAGCAATAAGTCAGAGAGCTGACATCCTTTGAAGAGTCCATATGGAATAACCCTAACCCTGCTCTTCGGCACATATCTGATAAATGTGCTGCGCTAAATTTGCCATCCTTTTCAAAAATGAACTCGATAATATGGTTTTTGTGTCTGTCCTACATGTATCACTACTGGAGTCGTGAAGTGCAATGTATTTCTTATACCTAATAACTTATGGATAGGTAGATATATTCAAATTTTATTGTCATTGCACAGTACAAGTACATGGCAACGAAATGCAGGGACAAAAGCTTATCAGTTGAGCCAGTATATTTTAGATCACCAAACATGTTTCTAAATAAACAGTCTGTAACAATTTTGAGTCATGCTATTGTTAAGTTACACAAACATACAAGCAAAGAGACATCCTTAATACTCACATTACAGGGTATATACATAGATACAGCAACAGCAAGCATTAAAGCATTTTGTACACACATGCATTAAAAAGCAGTCAACTCTGAAGTTTTCCATTTACCGAATGACACTATAGGAGTGCATCTGAGCATGACGGGGAGATGATTAGACTGGAAACCTGTGCTAGCTGATGACAAAAGGATGCATAATGTGTGAGCGTATGAAAAAAGTGTAACAGGAAATCAACACATGTTGCATTCATGCAGGACTACAAAGAAGGGATTCTGAAGAGACTGTACAAACACATAAGTAACACAGTAAATGGAGCATGGTAGAGGATTCACTGGCTTCAGTCAGGTTGTGTGTTTGGTACAGAATAACAAGACTTCTTCCGTGTCTTTGTCAGAAAGTTACAATGACCTCGTAGTTCCTGCACCTAGCAGGATTATGCTTGCATATGTGTGTCAGGGGGGGCTTTTTTACTGTCACACTTGTATTGGCATGTTAGTTAATGTTGTCACTGCAAGTTAAAGCAAGCACATTCTTCTTTTCATTTGTATTTGTGTATGCAGGAATAAGGCACTATGCTTCGAACAACCAACCACCTATGGCTGGCATTAGGGAACATTGCTGGCTGCCTCTTTATATGAATGAAGAACAACCCCAAACCAGAAAAGGTTCAACCTGTACAGAAATTGCAAATAAAAAATGCAGTGTTCCTTACACGTACTTGATTTTTATTTCATTGCAGCCAGTATGAACCAGAGATATTTCATGTTTTGTCTGGTCAGCTTCGTTTCATGTGTTAATAAAAGTCCATTCCTGTGTTTTATTAAGGAATTAAAAAAAAACTCATCATGTGATTTCAAAAGGCATTGTCAACAGGTGGTTATAGTCATGATTTGATACAACGGAAGCATCCAGAAAAGAGTCGTTAAGGAGCAAAGGTGGGCAGAGGATCTCCAGTTTGTCAACAAATGAGTGAGAAAATTGTTAAAATGTTTAACAACAATGTTCCTCAAATAAAGACTGGAACAGATTTTAATATTTCAGTTCAGTTCTAAATTATTTTGATTTGATTTGTTTTTGTTTTTTGTTTGTCTTGTTGAAAAATGCATGGACCAGAAAATGTGATCATGAAGGAATTAATGTTGCTCTAAATTCTCAGTGTACATTATTGCTTTAATTTCGTCACAGCAGTGTAAATAACCTTTGCCAGTTGCAGTGACACAGACAGATACCATGGCACATCCAGATTTTTGTCTTTGATCCGGAACACACTATGTCATTTTTTCAATTTCTCTGCCCTCAGCGGCATCCAGGATGGACCATGGGTCAGATGAATCAGTTTTATCAACAAAACAAAACAAGTAAAATCAGAAAAAGTTAGGACTGAAATATAGATCCCTTAGAATCTTTCATTGAGAAACATCGTGTTTAAACAGTTCAGTAATTTTCTCCCACATCTGTTGACCACTGGAGAGCCTCTGCCCACTTTTGCTCCTCAAAGTCTTAGACATTAAAGGCTATAAAAGCCTTAACTATACTGAAGAAGGATTTCCACTTAATTTTGCAACATCGTTTAAAAACACGCTGATGTTTTACTTCTAGCATGCACTCTGAGCTCCAGTTCATTTTAAAGGTGCAAGATAATATTCACGTTGATGGTCAAAGAACTTTAAGACTGAAAATGTCTAAAACTCTTTAAAATGTCCCTGTATTTTGTCACAGTGAGATTTCTATTTACTAGAGCTAAGTCATCCAGCTTAACTAAGAAAAACACTCTAGAGTTCCAGTTGATGAGGTGATCTTCAGCTTATGTGCAGCTGCTTGGCCATGGAAATCCAATTCCAAGTGAACAGTTCTTGGGCTGCCAATGCTTTTAGAAACAAACAGAAACTTGGTAGGGAGTGTTGCAGCCACAGATGGATTATTTTATGCTATGCATATGAAAGCACTCAGCGGCCCTGTTCTGTAAGCTGGTGTGGTCTACCACTTCACGGCTGAACTGTTATTGCTTGTAGGCGTTCTCTCTTAACAATAACATAACTTAATTGACTGGGACTGCTCTAGCAGCGTAAAACCTCCTGAACAAGTGAGATCCTATGACACTGCCACGTTGAGTGTCACTCAGAGGTTGTACATTTGTATAGCTTTATGTTTGCTTCTACTGACCTGTTGTGACCATGTACACAAACCCTTATCTACAAAATGTATTTAATTTTGAAATCAAAATTAGTGTATGGATTCTGTTGCAAAATTAGAAATTTCAGAAAATGTTGCATAGAAACTACGGTGATTAAGTGGCTGAAATACTGGAATATCCACCAAAATAAGGAGATAAGTTCTAATAATAAAAATGTTACCCAAGCTTAATCGGAGAATGTATTTAGTGAGGAGATTTGTAAAAATTGTATATAAATATATATTTATAATCCAATGCTGAACTGAAATAGTTCTGAAGTACTAGAGGCAAAATAATTTAAATGGCTCTTGCAAAAGGTTCAGTCTCATGTGAAAGTTGAACATGCCTGGAAAATTAAAAGTTCTAACGATTTTCTAAATGAAAAAACATAATAAACTCTAGTGCAACATAAGTTAAGGGAACACTAATCATGCCATCATTGGGCAAGTGGGCATTGAGTGAAAAGGTTCCTGGAACACAACTGTGCTCGTAGTACAACACAGAATACAGTAGCCTACAAAACTGAATATATATATTAATTAGAAATACTATCTATTTCTACATATGTTAATGCAAAAATGTAAAACATATTGGAAATTATGTAAACATGAAATTTGGTGGGTGGCACGTTTCCAAATGATCAACTATTTGTAAGCCCTTGTAACGTAATCTATGTTTTGCAGATATATTTCATACTTAAATAAAAGGTATTGGACTATTGACCAGAAAGCTGAAGGTTTAAGTCACACTGTGTAAAACTGGAATTTCATTTGGAAATCATCTGTCTAACTATGGTTTTGCAAACAGTAGATGGGTGCAGTCAAAATGACTGCCGACAGTCTTGTCATGTAGAGTAACGAGTGGCACATAGTGTGAGTAATATGTACTGTATTGATATTCCTTTATGTGTTAATGAGAGTATTGTAATCTTACAAATGATTAAAATTCGATAGGCCTGAATGTGCTCTGATGGTGAGTGACCATGGTTGCCCTGCCATCTGCCTGAATAAAATGTGACCTAATGTCTGACAGAGGACACCATGTACTGAAAGAATAACGGCCAAGAAGGATTATGTATGAAGCTGCAGTAGAATATAAAGTATGTACAGTCAAGCTGGAATCTTTGGAATTACTTGGAATAATTATAACTTAATTCAAGTTGCACAGGCAGAGGTACACATGAACAGGGCATCCGTCCATCCCTGCTGCCATCTTTGAGTGCCATTTTTGCCAAAATTGACAGATTATTGTCATTACAATTACTTCATAAGAAACAGTTGGTATTGTTGAGAAATGTTTGAGCTTAAAACTGGGAGCTCTTTTTTCCTCAGCATTACTAACACAAAAAAGAAGCTGTTGGTATTGATGAGAAATAATTTGAGCTTAAAACTGGGAACTCTTTTTTTCTCATCAGCAATACTAACGTTAAAAAAATCAACTGTTGCTTTTTGATGAGAAATAATTTGAGTTATTAGAAATTATTTTGGGAGCTCATGTATCTCCTCTGCAACAAGGATAAGGACCAGAAGGTTCAGATATGAGCACAATGTTATTTTCTTAAGATAAATGCTAAAGGGAGCTGAATAAGACTACTGGAGTATTTGTGCTTGGTAGAAAAACCAGTGAAATGAGAGTTAAAAAAAGTCATATTTAAATTTGTCACATGGATATATGAATCAATGGTGAATGGTGGTACTACTGAGATACTGAACAATCTTGTTTCTGTTTTTAGTTTTTAAAGGGCTGCTCTGCTCTTCTAAAGAAAATATTTCTATGTGTGATCATTTTAGACATGTATGTTTTCTGTTGCTTCATTGATGGGACTGTTGTCCAAGACATTTCCTCTTTACAATTACACAACTATAGCATGGCTAAATTTTGATGAATTTACAAAGGTGGAATCTTATGAAAGCTCCATGTTGAATCTTGGACAATACAACACAACATACATAACAACTACTGCCAGTGATCTCCTACATAGATTACATGGTTGCATTGGTGATTTGATGTTGGCTACCTGTTAGCAATGGATGAGGTTTAAATATTACAACTTATTAATTACTATGAGTGGCTACATCTCTATGGCTAAGTAGTGTACGTCCTTTGGAATAACAATGGCTGTGACCAAGTGAAAACAGAGCTCATGGTGTTGTAACTGAACACATCATTTCTCAACATGATTTCAATTACACCCTTGTGAGAGTAATCAGTTTGTCTCATGGGTTTATTAAGGAGTGAGTAGTTTTCTTCCTATGCTAGTATGTGTGTGTGTGTGGGATGGGTAGTAAGCTGCTAAATACCAGAATATATAGAGCCCTATGATCAAAGAAAATCCCCTAAACCAGCCCCCATACAAGAGCCTGTAGCCGAGAATATTTCCTTACCAAACTTTGTTAGAAGTAGATTCCATGCCTACAGTATATTGACATAGTAAGCAAATATTAATAGGTAGTTAAATCTTGCAGTCTGATTTACTTGGTCTATTATCATCGCTATATTGAGAATGTGATGATATGGGATTGCAAAAGATATGCTATATAGCATGCAATGTTTCCAAGCTACTATGCCAGTGAGTGGTGGCTGTGTATATTGTGTTTTAAAAGGCCAGGGAAAAGAAGGGATTTTGTTTGATGAAAAACAGAGGGTATTCACAGACCTACAAAAAAGTCCAGCAGCCCACTAACAGTGTGATACATACACACAGCTGCCATAATACCAACTTCAATTCTGCCATGTTAGAGTGAGTAGGAGAAAACAGCTTAAGACAGAACAATCAGACCCACACGGAGATACACTGATTTCATACCAGGAATGAACAGGAACACAAGCACATACACACCAACGGTCTAGCAAACAACAAGTTGCCATCTGGGAGTCAGAAAGTGCCTGGTTCAGTCATGCAGAAGTCTCAAATTTGGTGAGAGAAGGGGCTTTGGGGGAAGAAAAACATGTCTCAATTAGGGTGCTAAAATTTAAACCACAGTGGTTTCAGGTGTGTTTAGTTATTCAGTGTTCCAACGGCATGATGATTCCAAGACGTTTTTCTAGAACCACACAAAATGGCTTGCAGACTACACTAGCATTGAAAACAGGTGGTATGGGTTAAAGAGAAGGTCCAAGAATCTTCTTTGCCGAATTCTCTCTGATGTCTTCCATCTCATTATATGCTATTCCAGAACTCTTTTAAAGGGATCCAGTGTAGTTTTTTAAATAATCATTGCCAATAATCATAACCAATGCTCATCACTTTGATCGTGCTTTTAACTTTGGCTCCCACCCATCTAAAATAAATGGACATATGGATAAATATGAGACATATGATTTTTTTTATTGTGTGCAGGAAGATCCAATGACGTTTGCATTATTCAAAAACCCACCATTGAAAAATCCACCGCATTGTGTG
The DNA here is from genome assembly GCA_036873895.1 of Parotocinclus cabessadecuia. NCBI lineage: Eukaryota > Metazoa > Chordata > Actinopteri > Siluriformes > Loricariidae > Parotocinclus > Parotocinclus cabessadecuia. The sequence goes on along the minus strand of JAYJMA010142175.1, from coordinate 4,762 downwards.
TAATAAAACAACATCTGATTGATCTGGGGATTTTATAGGGTCTTAATATTCTCTGGTTTGCCATATCTTCCATATACCATGTTAGCTAATGCCACTATGCCATCTGATACAGTACTTTAAAGTGGTAACATGGCAGAGCGTGCCAAATAAAGTTCAAACCAAGCTCATCTGCAGAACTGGATGCTCACCATTATTGTTGTGTTAAAACTACACTCATTTAACACAATGAGTGTTTAACACGGAATGTTCTGGTAAAATATAAAGTGCATTACAGGTATAAACCATTTAATTCAAGTGAAGTCAAATTTATTTGAAAAGCGCTTTTTTAATGGTGCATTGTCTCAAAGCAGCTTTACCTTACCTTAAGCAGCTTACCCAGCGTTATCTTAAAAGGCCAGTCACAAACTGAGCAAGCCTAGGGTGACAGTGGAAAGGAAAAACTCCCTAAAAGTTGAAAAAACCTTGGGAGGACCAAGACTCAAATAGGGACTCATCCTGCTTAGGTGATCTAGGTGTTAGCTGAAATAGTTACGTTTGCATTAATAGTAGAATTAAGTAATTAATAACAGTATATAATAACAGTTTAAAGTATCAAAAATATTCCTATCGGCCAGGATATCGAGTCCTCATTGGAATGTCATTTGGTGGACTGGAACAGGTAACGGAACATCAGTTCAGAGAGAAAAGAGAAAATGTAGTTACTTATTGATTATAATCACAGAGCCTATTAGCAATCACTGGTGCCATGTGCAGCAGGAAACCCTGACAGCATTACCTATAGCAGCATAGCTTCAAAAAGGAGAACCAGAAGGTTACGCAGCCAAGAGGGATCATGTGAGACAACAGCAACCCACCTCCCTAGCAATCGACAAACCTGAGTGATCGCACTAAAGAGACAAGACGACAACAACCACTATATGGTCATTCAAGACCATATGATAAACATCCGCCCAATTTAATGAGCCAGGTCTTATAAAAGGAAAATAAATATCTCTTGTTAATTCTAAATGTCATCAGTCATCTGTTTCACTACAAGGAGAGAGTACATTACTGTAGTTTGCACAATTATTGTGAATTTCCATAAATTAAAGATCAGGTGCCATTAGGATTGCCATTAGGGTAGTGCTCCACTGTTGTTTCCACATGTGTTTTACATGCATTTATGTATAGTTTGCACACAGTTTTCCTGTGAAAATACCCATAATATTTTAATTGCAGTAGCATAAAATGTCTATGTGACTGTAGTAATTTCCGGTCAACATCCATTTCGATCAATATCCTGTTTCACAGAATGTGATGAGGACTTTAAACAGCTCATAGCTGTATTGCTGTATTAATTATACATTTCCCATTTTGTCAGCATAATAATATATGCAGGAAAGAAAATGTACTTAGAAAAATTGACTACTGCCTCCAGGTCCCTGATGTTTATCTGTGGCTCACTCTCTCTGTGCCCGTGTTAGCATTTGTGATGACTTGTGGTTGTTTTGCTTTTACCCCCTAACTACCTTGCACTTGCTTTTGCTCACAAACGGTGGAAAGTTTTGAGTCTAGCGACAGTTTGAAATGAAAGACAAGGGGACGGATTGTGTTCTTGGGAAACACCAGGACCTGAAGCATGTTCCTAAACATCTTGGAATTTTATGCTTTTTACATTAGACATTGGCTTTTATTCTGTCAAAGGATGCTATTGTTTTGCACCACAAAACCCGATCTGTCCTTGACCTTATATAAGAAACTGACAAAACTCTCCTCTAGCAATTTTGAGGGTTGATTCATTGTACACATACATCAGTGCATGTGTGTGTGTGTGTGTGTGTGTGTGTGTGTGTGTGTGTGTGTGCACGCAGATGGAAGCATGTTGATTCAGTCCCCAAGCCATGTTCTATTCTTGTTTTTTATGCTCTCTCTGCCCTAGAGTCAGATATGTTCCAGATAAAACTCCAGTTAAACTGAGTCCCTGCATTATACAAGTGACTGTAGATACACAACATATTTATATAACACACGGCATACATTCTAACCAAATGCAGAGACCCACAATAAACAAAACAGCCAGGTCAGGCTTGATAGACTGCATCTTTTCAAAAAGTAAAAGTAAGCTTTAGTGAATAAAAACAAAGGTTTTTTTCTTTGGAATACAGCCCAACTTCATGTAACACATTTAAAACACATTTAAAACAGTTTAATCCATAATCAAGCTGAGAAAGTTATATATTTAAAATGCATGCCTTTGGCCTGGTTCTTTCCGAGTTGGTTTCTACATCCAAATCTAGTTGGTAACCCATCATCCACAGAGTTGTACAAAGGTTTGAGCCAAACATTTTGTAAATTCAAAGACACAGTTACTAAGGACAGAGACTTACAGAGACTTGAAAATCATTGGGACTGTGTTGTGTGTTCTTAGTCTGTGCATGCATGCAAGCAGAACCTGACATTGCCAGCTTGGTTGCCAGGTAGACTTGTTCTATGAGACTTAGGCTTTTTTGTGGCTTTTTTTCATCAACACGGTGGCTTATATAATCAGGGATCTGGAAAATCCCGGAATGAAATGAAGCACCAAATTAAACAGATCCCGGATATGTCTCAAATACTTTAGTGGACACTCTGAATTGCTGTATTTGCATATGAAATAAAGAATTACATTATTTTAATAATAAAGTTTACATTATATCCCATTGTGAGAATATTGGCTCACAGAGGTTTCCTTTTATCTCATTACCTGAGTGCCTGTAAATCCATTGATCATATTACTGATAAAATTTGATTTTCTGCAGTCATAGATCATAATGTATGTGAATGCACTCTGTGACAGGCTAGTGAATTGCTGCATCAAATACAACCAGTTAAACCCTTAAAAAGGTGACCTTTATTGCTTGACCTCTTGACCAATACTTTTAGAGTTCAGTTTATTTGTACTCTATTTGTGTATATATTATACTCAGCAGCAAGTTTACTAACTCTATAAGGATACACTGAGACCAGTATCATGTCCCATACGGTGCTTATGTACTCGTATCAGTAGAATTATTTCTATACCTGGCACCCGATACCAGTTTATAGCAACGTATCATTGAGCAGGTAGGTGAAAAATCACTGTCAGCAGTCTGGAAATATTTAGCATATGTAAATGTTTAACACAGATGAATTCTAAACCGTGCAACAATGTGATGTACTGTATATTTCATTTGCATCTTATGAAAATAAAACATGTTTTTAAAGTAACTGAAAGAACTGTAATATATATTATACTTGTGCTGACATTTGGCCATGTCCTTGTACTGGGTATGACTAAAAGAGGTATCAGGGCATATTTATTACTCACATTAGGAGATGTGAGTAATGTGAATATCACGGCCCTATTACGTTACTAAATTACACCGTACACTGTTAGATCCTTAAACCTTGGGCTTCAATGTTCCAAAATTTCTCCTGTCATTGTTGGGAAGCAGGTAATTTAGTATAATGGCTCCAGACAGGCCAGTTTGTCCACAGGCTGGTAACACAAGTATGTCTAAGAAACTAGGTCACTAGCTTGTGTAACAGCAAAATACTAGCTAAGAACTAGAACAAACCAACTTAATGACATCATTCATGACGCATTATGGAAATTGGAGATCTTTCCATCTTAAAAGTGCAACATTATTCTTACTTGCTTACTTACTTGTCCTGTTTGTCCACATTTTACAATTATAAGAATTACAATTATAAGAATTCCATATATTTAACTATTTATTGACTAATACATCCAGTTTATGCAAAGGCTAAATATTTACAGTGTTGACCTTCTTCTTTAAGACTTCTGCAATTTGCCTCTGCTTTCTGGCTAACAGCTACCTAACCAGTGCTTGGAGGCGATCGCAGTTTCTGGGTTTTTGTTTGTCCACCCTGTTTTTGAGGATTGGCCACATGTTCTGAATGGGATTGAGCTCTGGGGAGTTTCCTGGCCATTGACCAAATACTTCAATGTTTTGTTCACTGAGACACTTGGTTATCACTTTCGCAGTCCTTATACTTCCTGCAGGATGTCAGTCTGTCCTCGAAGTTCCTAGAGAAATATGGCCCTTCTTAAAAACAAGCCATAGTTCAAAAGCCTTCGTCTCACTGTGCACTCACACCTGCTCTCTGCCATTTCTGAGCAGGCTCTGCACTGGTGGTGACCTGATATCGTAGCTGTATCTTCTTCAGAAGACAGTCTTGACACTTACTTGACTTTCTTGGGTCCTCTAAAGCCTTCTTCATTGCAATCGAATCACTCTCCTTGAAGGTCTTAATGTTTTGATAAATGGTGATCGGGGTGCTATCTTACAAGCAACAATGTCCTTGATGACTGCAAGTGTTTCATTGGAAATACCCATGGTTAACAGAGCACCACTACCATTTTAAATCAACCAGTCTGCACTTTTAATCAGCATGACAAAGTGATATCAGTTGTCTTCTCCTCATTAAACTTTTGTCCTGAGCTAATAAGATCATCGCTGAAATGATGTTAGCAGGCTATTTTGTAGTACTGAAATGCAGTGCCTGGAATGCAGTATGTTTGTAATAATAATTTACATGGCAGAGAATAACTTTGCAATTAATTGCAAATCACTCATCACAAATCTACAATTTATACAAATTGCCAACATAAAACTGATGGAGCAAACATTGTGAAAAACAAAATGTGTGCCATTCTCAATAATCTTGGCCATGACTGTATGTAAATGGTGACTAGGGCATATACTTCCACACACACACTCACACACACTCACAATATATA
>JAYJMA010142166.1:0-15043 GCA_036873895.1 Parotocinclus cabessadecuia | reverse complement strand
GCTCAGAAGATAAGATAATGGATTATTTTTCAACCAGCTGAAGGTTCAAGTTCTAGCAAAGCTAATAACCATCAGTCGCTTAAATTGTACCTTTTTGAGTTGATTAAGACATAAAACTATTGAATAAATGTTTTAAAGTGAATAGTAATTATCTGGACTACCAATGAGTTCAAAACCCATCTCCCATTAAAATATCACCTAAGCAAGACTCGTTTAGCAGTGTAATCCAGAGTGTGTTTGTAGGTCACCCGGGGTAATGTGGTATGCTAAAGTCTGCTGTAAATGTAGAAACATACAGAGGGACTTATTTGTGAAGTAATGAGAGAAAAGTGGAGCCTCAATACGGAATCTGCTTGCACTCTGCTCCAGGGTGACAACTTAATCCCCCTGTGCTACCTTGGATTTGTAGACTTTTTTTTTACCTAGCCATTTTGTTTAAAGTACTCTCCTACTGTGTTGTTTACTCTATTGTTAGTTTGAGATGGCATTCATTGATTAGCACGCTATTGATCTAGTATGCCACATGAACACAGATGGATCTAAATGTATGAAAAGCCACAGGCTACAAACTCGGCCTATGTTGGGAATAACACTTTGAAGATTCCTGTCATTTTTCTCATTGCAGTTGATCTACTGTCTGGGCTTGTCTTCGTTGTTCACACTGGGTTTTTCTTACGGAGAGTGGGGCCTGTTCAAACACAGCTGAAATGTCACCAGCCTAACACTCAAGTCATGTCAGATTCAGCATTAAATAGCCAAAATTGGGGTTAATCAGTTTAATATTGAAAAAAAACTTGAAAGCAAAATGAATTATATATTTTTTTAACAAGTTTATATGTTACTGGGTGCTAGTTACTCTTGAGCATTCATCCATAACTTCCTTTTTCACTGGAATACAGATATCATGTGTGTCCTTGTTCCCGTATGTAGATCAAACAGTTGTTTAAAAGATTCTCTATATGTGAAACTGCTGATATCTACTTTTCAAGGTATTGTTCTTGGTTCTTGGTTTATTATAGAACTACAATGCCAGGGTTACGTATAGTGTAAGATCTGTGCTTATGTGTGGCTGTTATTTCCTTAAATGTGCTGTAATCTTCATGGACTGTATTAGGATATGTTTTAATGAAAAGGCCGTTTAGGTGGCATCCAATATGTTAGCCTACCACCTCAGGAATGAAAGTTTGAATCCAGAAGGTGCCTTCCAGACATGTTGGGTATCAAATACAACCATGAGTGTCTCCCTGAGGGTGTCATTTGGGCATTGATGATGGCATAGACCAGAAGATAGTGGCATTAATAGGATTTTTAAAGTATTTCTCACTTATAAATTCTATCTGTGTTGACACCAGATCGTTGTAGACAGTAGAATATTGCTAATAGAGGCTGTATCTATGTAGTGATTACCTAGAGGTAAAATGGCTTTTAATGCTAGAAAATATTTGTTGCTCTGCAGATAAGGCAGATTAAAAAAAAAAATTAATAGCAGGGATTCTCCACTGCTAAGATAAAAGCTACACGTAATCCATGAAGCACCCTCTAGTGGTCATCGGCCTGTACTCATCAGGGGAGGCAGTACTTTGGGCTGGAAATAAGGGAGGAAAGATTGCTAATGAGAGATAATTAAATTAAATGTTTTAAAATGCTTAACAATATAAGAGATATATTAAGAGATAAAAACATTGCAGGGGTAGGTTATGAGTTGTTTTTGTGTTAGTAGAACACCACCTCTTCCACAGTTGGGTCCCTGATCAAGGCCCTTAACCCTCAATTGCTTGGATTGTAAGACTGTATTAATTGCAAGCCGCTCTAGATAAGTAAATAACTGTGTCTCTATATTGGCTTATGGTGATTTCTTTACGTTGAAAGTTGGCAGGGGCAGAGAAAAATGTTTTAGTCATTTGTATACCTCATTATTGTCAAGTCAGATTTATTTATACTGGTATGGGAACATAAGCGCGGAGAAGAAAAGTGAAAATGTAGTTAGATTAAGAATGTTGGGTGTATGTGGGTGTACATAATAAAGTGGTTGGTGATTAACATAATCGGCCACCACAAAATATGGCATAACTTCTACAGTATTTTAAATGGAGACTTCTCACTAGTACACATTAGTGTCAGTTTGTATCTGCAAATTTACAAATTTAATCCTAAATATAGAGAGTTAATTCATCTGCTCTCCTGATGTGATGTTTCAATTGTTGCTCAATTTTGAGAATATTATTGAAAACCCATGTGTGAGCTATTCTGTAATTGTATAGTAATTATCATTCTTTTGGTTAGAATGATCTTACGCAGTGAGCTGTCATGCTCAGAGCTGTCATACATTTGTTGAGATTCATGTTTAGACATTTAGACACATTTGAAGCTGATGATGTGATGGTTAACTGAAATTTTGAGCCAGATTTGTACCGTACTGAAATACCTTATAAGCATGCATGTTAGAGGTGTTTTAGCTTGTTGCAAGTGCTAAATTAACTAGCATGTAACAGACTGATGAAACTGAAGTCTTAGTTGTTCTTGGCTCACTTGTCACTTCTTCATAACCAGTTTAAAATGTAAGGATATCTGACTGATATATATATATATATATATATACTATCTTCTTCATTTCTAAGGCTTATTGATTAGGCATTAGGACAATAACACCCAGTTATACATTCACTGAATACATTCAGAAATAATGTAGTAACACAAACTACTAGGGTGTACTACTTTTACTGGGTGTAAAATCTTTCATCTTCGACTCCTTCATCATTGAAAATTAAAAAAATGCTTCAAACATATTAAAAAATGTCATTCCATAAGTTCTTAGAAGAGAGGTTAAGGCTCATGCTTTGCAAGCCTCTTTGGCTTGAGCTATTTGGACAAAATGTACAATCAGCTAAAATATGTATGTATGTATAGGTGGTGACTAACTACAGTTCAAAATTACTGCAGTAATTGTTGTATAATGATAATCTTTATCAGGTAAAATGGAATGTAAATTGAGGCATGGCACGGCATGACGCTGAAACTATGAATCATTTTGTCTGACAGCATGCATGCTGTGTGCTTATCACGTAGAGGCAGCAGGTTTTGTGCTCTACCTAAATTTAGATATTGATGACAAAGGGACACTGGTTTCAGATCAGTTTAAAAAGACCTGTAATTAAATAAAATCTTAAACACTGTAGTTTATGAGTTGCCGTCTATATGAAAAGATGTGTAATTAATGATTATGTGATACTGTCTGTAAGCCAAGCACAGCCCTTTTAAAGAGTGTGTGAGAATTTAGGCATGTGGTTTTCATAATATTAAACTGGTAGCTATAAACTTGCCTTACTTGTTAGCTGTGTTAGACAATTACAACATTTCGTAGACCTGCATAGTGGTGTACAACTATGCTGAGTAGCTAATGTTCCAGGACTCAACAAGCAGCTAGGAAGAGTTTGGATTTGGACCTTCAGGACCAGTGCACCATTTAACAATATTAACTTAAGAAAGTTCTTAGCTGATTGATTGCAGTTTGTGATGTTGGCCATACTACCACTTTAATGTTTTGATGGGAAACTGGTAGAGGGCATTGTAAAAAGTATAGCTGTTCTCTGTGAGCACACAGATCAGATGACACATCGTCTTTTGACCCCCGCTGATGAGAGAAAGTTTTTAGTCACAGGCCTGGACATGCCTCCTTTTTCTGTGCCCTCATGATACTGCCAGAACACTGCCGGTTTTGTTCCCTGCTCATTCTTTTACTGTGATTTTGTTTACGTCAACGCTTTTATTGCCTATAAACATCAGTTCTCCACGTGAATACTTGAGCAGCTCTGGGAAAATACCTAGCCTTCTGTGAGCTCATTTACGACAGCTTTGTTTCTAATCCATCTGAAACTTCATAACACTTATCATCAGGTTACTGATCGTGGACATGTAATCAAAGTGAACAGTATATACAACACATCCACCTCATTTAGCAAATAAGGTGGTAGTGGCATTCCTTTGTTATGTATGTTTCTGTGGTGTAGGTCATTTCAGTTGTCTAGTACTTACAAATCAAGCCGACTGTGGGTGTTCTTGGATGAGACTCTTGAATAATCTTGGATGAAAACAGTTCATCCAAAGATTATCAGCATTGGATCTGAAAGGTCATTTGCAGTTTAGCATACGCCCTTTTCAAGAGCTTACAAAAGTGCTTTGTATAATCGTTCCTTACTCTACATATTGTCATGCTAGCACATAAAGTCTATATTCAAGAACACCATCTGACTAAAACCTTAGCTCGTACTTGGTGTAAGTGAGAAACAAAGCACCTATAGGAAAGATAAGAAAGGTAAGCCGTGGGTATTGGAAGAAAGAATACTAAGCATAAAGTATAAGTAAATATACTTTAATATACATAAATACAAGACACTTCCTTTTTTGAAAGCTTGTTTATTTACTTTAAATAAGAATGGAACATGTGCTCTGGGTTTTCTTTTTTAAGCCGATCAGGTTTGATACACCACAAATTAAATGGACTAAAAATGCTTAAATTAAATTAAAAACTTGGTCTAAAATATATTTTGAATATATTTTGTATTCTTGATTTGTAATTGCATTTCAGAACAAGGCTGCTGAAGTATAAAATACAAAAAGTAAAAAAAAAAAAACAGTAGCAAATCTGAATGAATGATATTAGTCTGTGATTTGCACCGATGCGTTTGTTGTGCAAAATGAAGGCTGATTAGTTAAATAATTAGTGATAAGAACAAACAATTAATATAGGAGTTCAGATTTCACCAGAGATCTCTGAAGTTTTAGGTGTGTTTTTCTAGGGTCTGCATACTTATTCATGTTGTTTAAACTTCACATTAATGTAAAGTCCTATGAATTATGAAAATATGAACTAATAAGTGGGAGGGCATGACTGGTATCTGAATTTCAGTTAACCGAAAAGGTCCACCTCATAACCGCAGCCTACCTTCTTTTTCCAGTTCAGGCTTGCCTACCTTTATTTTGTTGTTCTTTTGCTCTTATGCTTCTGAACTTGCTGTTGTATTTTCAGATTTGCTGCTGTGCTACCTATTTAATAATTGTATTTATTCATTTTTGTACTAGTACTTGTACATGTACAAGAACCCATTGAATAGTTTTGCATATAACAGCAAAACAATTTGAACGTGCAGAGCAGACATCTTACCAACAATTGCATTAATACGTTTAAATGTTTACTAAAGTGCCTGTACTGTACAAGTAATTAATCTAGTTGGAACTCAATATGTTAGTCAATGAAATCTTCAAATATCTCACTGCAGTATCATGCTGTTTGTTCAAACTCCCAGTGGACAGCACAGTGAAGACTCAGATCTACTTTGAAGACCCAGACACAGAGCTAATAGACAACTACTGATGCCTGTAGTTTTTGGGAGTCATGTGTCCTCTGTTTTAATGTAACAAAAACGTAAAGTTATTGGACAGATTTGAACGCGTTTCGCTGGCAGTGAATGAAGTAGTGAATGGACTAGTGTTAGGGTGACTCGAAAGTGCACTTTCGTTTCATCCTTCCCTGAAGCACTGCTACTCCACATGGTAATTGGGAAAACTCTCCAAACAAGACTTCAAACTTCACTAAGCACATGCCAGTTTATTTACAATTTACAAAGATAAAATTACAAGAAGTCTTATTATTATATGAGTAAATTGGCTTGGTGTACTGTAAAACACTGATGTAACTGTACCTCTGCAGGAGCGTTATACGAATCCCTATCTCATGGCTATGCTAGGGTTAGGGTTAGCCAGTTAAATGATGTGATGTGATTGCATAAAAATTTCAACTAGCTAGATAGAACAAAAAGGGAACTGAAGATAACTAGCTATATGTTGCCAGTATTTCTGTTGTTTATGTATAAATCTGAGGAAAGGGCTCTTGTGAAAGTTTGACCAACTTGGACTTTATGTACTTTATGTCCTGGCTGTGGTTTCACTTTGTAACATTCTCTTTGTTGCAATAGAGGACATGGTTTCCACATACAGACAGTGATCACACTCAGAACAGACTAAATTAACTAATCTGAGACCAATTCTAAGTTCGAAAGGTCTTTTTGGTTACTATATTACTAACTGATTTGCCAAGGTGTATCTAAAGTATAATTTGAGCATAAATATGATATGCTAGGGCTAGCTGTTTTGTCTTAATTTTAGCCAATAAACAGCCAATTTAATTCAACACTTGGTGCTAACTGTAAACGCATAAAATGCGTGACATGGACAGTAGCCATATTACGTTCCATTCTTATCTGAAAACAGCAGTTTAAACAAGAGAGAAAGCACACATCTCTCCACTACATTTATAGGCTTAATTTGATGACTTTTTTGTAAAGTACCTGACATACTTCATAATATCAGTTCACACATCCTTAAACCAACAATTAATATATTACTGTAGATTTAATAATATTTCACACATCCAGTTAGTTCAGTGCCAGAATATGATTTCAAATGCCCATGGAGCACTGCAGCTACGCTTTACTAATACAATTACTCAGATGCTTGCTAGGTCCATGTTATAGCAATAACATAATCATTACAACTTACAACTTACAGGCTTAATATACTGTACTTGCAAGTTTGTTGTTTGTTGCACCATTTGTAGGTTTGAATTGTTTAACAATTCTTTTGTTGTTTAAACAGAAAACATAACCCTAACACTATGTCCACCCCACCCAAAAAATGCAAATAAAATTCTGAAGTATGCATTTATTAACGTGTCTTCACTTGCTCTGAAAGCTATACCAACATGATTTAGAGTTATGAGCAATTACTTTGATGTTTTCTGCTTCTGACCTGCAGGTCTGGAGGTCACTGATGAGATGGCCATGTGTGGGGGATAATAATGATCACATAGCTCTTTACAGATTGTGTAAGGGTGATTATTACAACATGAGAATGCTATATTACCATTAGATGATTTTTACTAGCAATGTGGCTGTTTTAAAATGTGTCGTAAATATTTCAGTGAAATACGCTTATGACATTGTACAAATATCTTCATCAGCTCACATCTGTAAATAATGACTCAAAGCATGTTGGAATCATTAGGGTGATACAGATCTTTAGCTTTCTTAATTAGTCAACTAATGTGCTAATTTGGGCAAATGCCATCGGTCTTGGTCCTTCCAAGGTTTCTTCCTTCTTTATTCAGGAATTTTTTTCCTTTCCACTGTCAACCGAAGCTTGCTCAAATTGGGATTGGCCTTTTAAGATAATATAATATTGTAAAGCTGCATTGAGACAATGCAGCCATTGTAAAAAGTGCTATATAAGTAAATTTGAATTTTGCCACTTTGCCACGGACACAACACATGATTGGAAAAGTTACTTTTGATGTCTCCAAAAGACGATGGGTCCCTCTTTTAGTCTTGGTCCTCCCAAGACTTCTGCCTTACAATTTTAATGGAGCTTTTCCTTTCCACTTGTCACCCTAGGTTTGCTCAATTTGGGATTGGCCTTTTAAGATAATATTTTAAAGCTGCTTTAAGACACTGCTGCATTGTAAAAAGTGCTATAGAAATAAATATGACTTGACTTGATAATGTGCCTGTATGATTACTCTGATTTACTATCTCTACTAACTCTGGTTACTATCATAATAATAATCTACATAAACTTAGTCTTGCCTTAATAGCCTATGTTAAGGTCAGTTGTTTATTGTTTTCTGCTGAACATACTGTAAACCAAAATAAGCTTTATTACCCTTATAAGCTTTATTTAGGGTTATTCCATGTAGATTGCTAGTTAGTTTAACTGTTTCAAAAATATCAGTTTACAAGCACTAAATATAATCTGATCCAATGATATGCTCATGGCTGGAAAGCCCCTTCGTATTTAAGAATGATGTTAGTCCTGTCAGTCTGTGAAGAGGAGCTAGCAATGAATTCACCCGAGATTGTAATCACCATGCAAGTCTTTCAAATTTCAAATTGTGGCTTGGTGGTGAAGTGGTTAGTGACCTCCAATACTCCAGAGACCCAAGTTTGAGTCCTGACCCCATTCTGAAGACACATGCCATATCAGTTGTCTCTGATCATAGTGCCAGAATGAAGTGAGTGAGTGCGTGTATGTTGGGTCCCACCTTGCATCCTCTGCTGCCACCTAGAAAGCAACAGAAATTTCATTCAGATGGTCCTCAATTGGATTCACATACTGAGCTAATGCCGAACACAAACTGTGCAACAACAGAAGAGCTGCTGTCTCTAACTTTACATCTATAAGGTTTTACAATATAGTGAATGTCTCTAATAAAATGTACAACAGTGTCTTAAAACTATAGCCACACCGATGTGTCATATTGACTAAACCCACACTAACACCACCACCACCACCACATTATTGTCACTGCATTGCTGAGAATGATCCACCACCCAAATAATACTTGATCTGTGCTGGTCCTGGGGGGTTCCAGGTCCAAGAGAAATGTGAAGACCAAATATGGTAAAGCAAAACTGAGCAAAAGAGAGTATGTGTGTGAGAGAGAGCCTGGATTCTGTGGTCTACTGAGGAGTGGCTCAACACAAGGTGTGGCTGCTTGAGTCTCTCAAACACTTTGAGACACACACACACACACACATTGTGTTTCTTGGGAAACAGATAAGCACATCCCACCATGAATGAGGACACTGGTGGCAGGATATCTTACCATTTCACAAGAGCATATTGGAACTCAGCTTTTCTCTCCTTGTTGCTAGTCAGCTTGTAAGAAAGCATTTCTAAAAACTTGTTTCAACCACAGGAAGTTTTGTTTTGCTTTTATGTAGTGTAAGTGACTCCTGCTGAACATGTACACAACTTCTTATTTACCCCAGTGTAATCAATCAGCTAACATGTTTTGGTGAAGCATGACTTCTTTAGATTTGCACTGCATCTGCTGGACTAAATTAGTTCCCTCAACAACACCTGAAAATTAGATTAGATTAGATTAGATTCAACTTTATTGTCATTGTGCAGAGTACAAGTACACAGCCAATGAAATGCATTGATTGCAGTCGATTAGGTTTAAAATTGTTATTGAAGTTAATGTTTTTCCCCATAATGTTTTAAAATATATGCATTAAATGTATATTTTGTAGGACATACAATGCCATATTTAAAGATTTTTCATTCCACTGGTAAAGATTTTATATTTAAAATTTTACCAGGGGTGTCCACATTTTTGCAAATAGCATCATAAAAATAGTTACATAATTAAAGCTCACGCTAGCTGTGTTTAGCTTTGTTATCTTAGCATGTACTCTAATCACGTATGCTAAACTGCTAATTAGCTAGTTAGCCAACAGGCTACAAAGCTGCTTTGATGTCGCCAAACAAAATGGTGGTTTAGGCATATGTTTAGCAAAATGTAATAAAAAGATTAAATCTACTTCAAAGAGTATTGAAATTCTTTAAGGAACAGTCTGAACCAATTTAAAATTGACTGCACATGAGCCAAAAGACTGTTGTTACTACTCGTTATAGCTACTGTATAGCTACTCGTTTAGCATTTTGTAATTAATGTGGCTACATCACATTCTTGCCTCAAAATGCATTTAATACTACAATTCTGTTGGCACATTTTTGTTGGCACAATTCTGGAAATATTTTATTCAGATAGAATTTTGCTATACAGTACTGCCTTCAGTCCTTCACTGGATATGCTTGATCCATTTGCAAATTCTGCTTTAAAATAGCTAAAACCAGACTAGTAAACTGGATGTTTTTGAGATTCCTTGAAAAAGTAATATGCAGAGTATAGAATTAATATATTAAATGTACCTTTTTAAAAATATTTAAATATAGATTTTTCCTCAATAGTATGGAAAATATAAACAACCCTAGATTACATTTTAGTACAGTGACTAGGCAAACTAAAAACATTACAGAAATGGCCAGGCCATGTCTTTGTTATGTGTGCAGCATGTAGTTTGGCATTTTCTTGATGGAAAATGCATGAATGTCCCTCTAAAACATGACGTGTTGAAAGCAGCATATGTTGTTATAAGATCTGAAAGTACATTTCTGCATTAATGCTGCCATCACAGAAGTGAAAATAACCATTGCCACTGACATAACCCATACCAGAGAACCAATGAGCATGAATGAGCATGATTAACATGAGGCCTCTTAACATGATGCCTCTTTTATTGCACAGTAGAGATTTAAGTGATATTTGTGAATTTAACTCCATATTGTAGTGACTGACAAAGGTTTACCAATGTAATCCTTTGCTCATGTGGTTATATCAGCTATTGATGAATGGCGGTTCTTAATGCAGTGTTGTATAAGTAAAGAAGATCACTGGCATTCAGCTTGTGCTTGCACACTTGACCTTTATGCACTGAAATTTCTCATGATTCCCAGAATTGTTTAATGATTTTACTATATAAAGAAAAATATGCCAATTTCTTCCAATCTGTTTGTGATAGATTGTTTGTAAACCTTTAAATAATGTTCTCATTTGACAAACTGAAGACCCTCTGGCAATGGTTGCTCCTTAAAGACTTTCCTGGATGCTGCTTTTAGACAAAATCATGATTATAATCACCTGATGAAATTGCATCATTATTTTTGTATATATTTTTTAATTATTGTTAATCACTAGCTAAATTGCCCCTTTTCCAACATTTTAAACAACTATATAAAAGTCAATGGAAGAAAAACTGTGTGTGTGTGTTTATATGCATTTTCCATACTGTCCTAACTTTTACTGATTTGGGTTTGTAATACCTAATATTATAGAACCACTGCTTATTATTTTGTACTCATCCCTTGGATATGAGCTCAAATCTTTTACATTTGAAAGAAAAGTCAGCAGGATAGTTATTGAAACAGTAACAGTATTTATGGAACAATTTAATCAAACCATTCATTAAGTACAATATAAGGCTATGTTACTTAAATAAAATATTGGATTTGTTTAATTTCATTTTACTTTTAGCTCTAATAAAACCGAGGTATTATTAGTTGGGGAGTTGCTGACACCTAATTTGATTATTCTTGGCTGTATCACATTTTGTTTTTTTAATTGATTAGGGATAATTATCATAAAAGATTATAAAGATGTTGGGCCTGTTTTTGAGTATTGGTTTCTTCCTAATATTTCCTCACGTTTAGGAAGATTATGCTTGTCACTATGGCCATCACCTTGCTCATTTGAGGTTGTAGGCTTAGATATTTGTCTGCTCTGAGACACTGCTGTGTTGCAAAATAAATCGGACTTTTACTAGCATATCTTTGTTTTGAATAATAGTATGCTCGTCAACCAGATTCAATAACAAGACCATCAGCTAAGCTAGCAACAGACCAACATTAACCAACCTAAATCAACTTGGATCAACATGGAACCTGTGTGGTCATTGTGGTCAACCAGCAAACCAGCATCCATAATCACAACGTATGATGATCTTTGCAGTTTATTATTATTAATATTTTTTATTTTGTCATGGAACAATTTGAAATAACCTGGACTTAATTAATGAAATGTTGCCTGATCTTAATCCAGGGTATAATAATGAAATAATACCGTAATGTAATAATAAGTCTATTCAGCATAAACTAACCCAATTGTACGTTTTATGTTAATCATGTTGCTTGCTGAACTGGGGTGATGCAGTGGGTAAGGCATGGTAAGGTACCAGAAGGTTAAAGGTTCAAGCCCCAGCACTGATGGGCACTCAAGTGCTTGGACTGTACATTTTAAGATTGTATCATTTGTCACTTACTCTGGAGAATAACATCTGTTAAATAGGTAAGTGTAAAAAGAAATTAATAATTCATATTACACAATGGAAAACATATATGAATCAAAGGCCATGTGTTCTAGCCTTAAATAAGCTGCTACTACTGTTGGCAAGTGAGAAATGATTCACTTACGTAGTCACAGCATTTGCTTTGCAACATTAAAATAAAAAGGACAATCGTCTTGATCAACAAAACTCAGCAAATGGTTGGCTCAATATAAAACTGCTGAATTCATATGTGCTATTGACATTCTGTTGTGTATTAATCTCACTTCTTAACAATGAACTACAAGGTATTAGAAAGGCAGATTTCCTGTCTATTTGTCTATGCAGAGTGTGTTTGTGAGAGAGCTGAGGTTGCTTGGGGTTGCGGGTGGACCTACATAGCGACACGAGGGTCAGCATGTAAAAAAAGAAAATGCCTTTTGACTACTATGAGCCATCTTACCCAATACATTGCTACAGCACATCTTAGTTGCAGTAGAGAGTTGGGGACGGAAAGTACTAGTCTCATGGGTCTGTCTGTGATCCTTGTCCCACTTCCCTGGCTGCACCAAAAGAGGAACAGGGAAAGTCTCACACACACATGCCCACACTTGCTTCCTGTATATTATAAACAACACAACACAACACAACTGCACTATATTAGGTACACCTCTTTGTTTTTACACTCATTGTCCAATTTAAAAGTTTCAATTACCATGGAGAAGCACTTTACTGTTCTATAATTGCAAACTGTATTCCGGCTGTTTCTCTACATACTCTACTGGCCCCAGAAGGTGGATCATTCTCAGCACTACAGGGACACTGATGTGGTGTGTTAATGTGTCTAGAACTAGTGATTAAATGATTTCAGTCCTAACTTTTTTTCTGATTTGGTTTGTTTTTTGAAAAATGCAAAGACTTCTATGGAAAAAGAACTCATCTGGAAGGCACCATATGTTGCTCATAGTACACAACATCTATTTACTTTGATTGATTTTAAGTTAGCTTTATTGGCATGACCGTATGCTGCAATAGTTGTTGTGGAAGTACTGTGTATTGTTAGTCACTTTTGCTTTAGCTCCCTGTTCGTACCCACTTTCTTCAGTCCCAACTGCACCACACACTGGCATGTGTCTGGCAAGTGTAACCACACCACACTGTTTTCAACCCAGGCCCTCAGGAAATGCTCTGTCCAGCAGCTTGGCACTTACCACCATGAAACAAGAGTTTGTTATTTATCTATCAGACCTCTTTTCCCTGTTTTTAACTGGGAATGCATGTGTAATTTACTAAGTGAAAATGGAAGTAAAATGACCAATAACTGGCTTCTCAAATGTGTGAAAGGTTGAAATTTCTGTGCAAAGGCAGCAAGTGTGAATGGTAAACTAGAAATGTCCCAGGTTTTAAACATGATTGGGATTCAGGTTTTTTTGTCGAGAAAACCTTTTCTTCTGCTGAAGACACATTTAGATGTTTCTTAATGAACTAGTCAAAATAGTAATTTCCTTTTTCTAAACATTTATAAACTAAGAATTTGTAACTATTGTATATGTTGGCCATCAATATCACTACACAAAACTGGAGTCATAAGACAAATAACTGAGGGTGTAAAACTGTGTCTTAATCTTTTGCACTGCTGTCATTTTCGGACCCCCTCTCTGTGCAGCACAGAAAACAAACAAAACAATGAAAAGGACAATGCACCATGTACAGAGAGTCCACATAGTGGATGACAGTGTTATTTTATGAAGGCAGGTCATTTGTATAGAAGCAATATGTTTATACTGTTGTTACTGTATAAGAATGTGTGTTGGGGAGATACTGTAGTGCATAAAAAATAAATGTAGTGCATGTAAAATAAATGTCAATACTGGTATGGGCATTTTAAACATTAGACAGCATTATCTTTTATCACCACACCCCAGTGGATCAGCATACTCAACTCAAATTATTGAGAGTCATAGTCTGGGAGAGTCTGGTGATTTCCCAGTTCTAACATATCACTCAATCTGGTAATTAAATCATTAGTTGAGTCAGCTGTTTTTGTGAGGAAATGCTGAGATGTACAACTGCAAATTGGAACAAATTTGGGACAGCATGAAAAGACTAAACAGCAGTGTGTATTATATTTACTTTGACTTTTATTGTTGACAAGATTTTTCACATTTGTCTGGTAATCTTCTCTTTAATTATTTATGTTGAAATTCATTTATTTCTGCATATCAAGACTGCAACATATTCCAAAATAATTCGTGGTGGAGCCAGGACAGGCTGAACCTTTGATGAGTGAAGATGGGCAGAGGATCTCCAGTTAGTCAGCAAATGCCTTTGAAAAGTGCTACACTAATGTTCTTCAGATCAGAAGAGAATTGCGTATTCCTCACACTACAGGACATAAAATCAATAAACAGTTGAAGGAATCTGGAGGAATTTCAGTACATAGAGGGCACAGGCACAAGTCATGACCGCTGATCTCCAATCCCTAAGATGGCACTGAATCAAGGGTTATCATTTATCAATAGCTCATTTAACCACATGGTGCTTTATCAAGCACTGCAATGCAGATTTACATTTACAAATGCCACCTTAATTTATTCCTTCATTATCTTCTGCTTAATCCACACAGGGTTGCAGGCCAGCTGGTGCCCACCTGGCAACTATAGGTGCAAGGGCAGGAACAACTCAAGATGAGGCGCCAATCCACACAGTCACACAATAAGGGCCACTCCAGACACAAATTAACCTAACACGCATGTCTTTGGACTGTGGGAGAAAACCAGACTACCCAGTGTAAACCCACACAGACACATGGGAGGACATGCAGACTCCACACAGAAAGGATCCAGGCCACTCCAACCTGGGATTAAACCCAGCACCTTCTTGCTGTGAAGCAGTGGTGCTACCCACCGAGCCATTGAGCTGTTTCGAATGCCACTGAAATCTTTTTTGTGTTCCTGAACAAAGACGAAAAGCACTATCCTGTTATAAGTAACAAGTAAAAATCCAGGGCTTGTCATAATGTGGGGCTGTGTCAGTGGCCTTGGCAAAAGTCATTTACATTTCTGTGGCAGCAGAAAAGTACACACTGAGATTTTAGAGCAACATGAACTGCAATTAAGACGTCATTTCCAGTTATGTCTCCATTTTTTTTTCAACAAGACAATGCAAAACCACATGCTGCACACAATACAAAGACATAAAGAGGGTATAGGTACTGAACTGGCCACCATCCTGACAATGTGTAGAGAGTCATTAAAGGAAAAAAAAATTGCAGACAGAATGGGACAAAATAACACCTGAAATAATTAAACTTTTGATATAATCTA
>JAYJMA010142157.1:0-15043 GCA_036873895.1 Parotocinclus cabessadecuia | reverse complement strand
AGCCGACCGAAAACCAACCACCTGGGAACACACACAGTAACCAAAAATGCTCAGAACGGTATGTATGCGGCAAGACAAACAATACTCCGCACTCGAGCAGGAAACCAGGAAGCCTTATAAAGTGTGGAACAGAACCCGGAAAAAATTAGCCACACCTGGTGAAGAGTAAATCTAGCGCTGATCAGTAATCAGGGCTGAGCGAGCGCAAGAGAGAGGGAGAGCGAGAAACGGGATTTCTCACATCTAGCTTTTTTATTTGTTTGTTTTTTTCTTAGAGATTGATGCACCCAAGAACCTGCGAGTGCTTTCCAAAACATCAACATCTTTAGAGCTTGAGTGGGACAACAGCAAGGCATTTGTGGAGAACTATAATGTGGTGTACAGCACACTGTCTGGAGATCAATACAACAAATTCATTGTACCATGCAGCAATGGAGACACAACAAAAACCATTCTTACCAGTGAGTTCAGTACTCAGTTGCAGTGTTGTTCTGTTTGTTGTTCTGCTTCTACATTTTTAATTAGCATTCCCACATCTGGTGCGGAGGAAAAGGTCAATTGTTATAGTCTATTTGTCTGTTTCCAAACTTACTATTTATATTGATGATTTAGATTTTAAAATGTATTAAATGCTTTAAAATAATACACTAACTAATTCACTACGCTTTGATAGTTAAGAGACAGATTAAAAAAGCATCTACTATAATGTAATTAAAATAACATGATATGTGTGATGTTGCGTTGTTCACTAGTCCTCAGGTGTTACTGAAGTAGATACTCAGGGATAGATTGTACTGTTTGTAGGCTGGCTTTGAAAGAGAACAATATGATTAGTATGCAGTTCTGACTTACAGCCCTTTTATTTATACCTGGTTGAGCTGCCAGTCATCCCATTAGAGCCAAATCTGCAGACTTTGAGTAGACTGATCCCAACGTCCCGACGTCCTCTACAATGCTGCCATGGCCACTAGGAACATATTATGGTAGGATCCCACTATCATGGGGTGCTCCATTTGTAAGACTGCCAGTGTAAGTCACTAAGCTCACCTTTTCAATAACTATGGTAGGTCACCATTTCTGGGTTCTAAAAAATGGCAGTGATGAGTACTCATTGATGTATGCTCATTATATATACTCAGTGCCACCTTTCCCACCTGAAATGTGTGCTTACTGTATGCCTCGTCCTGTTTTGTTACATTGAATTGATATTCTTTAACTCTTTTGAACTTCTTGAAATCTGCAAAGTTGTCTCACTAGCATGGACTCCTTTTCTACAGTCTCATCACATACATTATATATAAGTTTCGATGAAGTGTTCTTCCAGCTTGTCGGTTTGAGGTGATTTTTTTTTCCTGTTACCTTCTGTGGCCTTTTCTGTTGGGCCTACAGCAACAATACCTATAAGAAGAAGTATTGTAAGATACTGGATTGTTTTAGTCGCAGTATTTGTGCATCAGTGCATTGTGCTTATATAATTATATAACCTAACAGATGGTATCTCCTAGATGGCACTACCATCATCTAAGGTATTATACTTCTATGAAGGGCACAGTGTGGCTTCCTTTTATGCTTGGAGGTGTGTCCAGTGGTTATTAACAGGAGGTAAACTTAACTATGAGTGCTAACAAAGCTAGGTCTGTTATACTCTTTTGCTGCCCCACCCATATAGGGGATGTATTTGCTCTGCTCTATAACTTTTAAACATGCTAGAAACTCCTTGCTGATTTTGCCTCTGTGTTGCTTTATCCTCTCTGCCTAGTGCCCTGTTTGGTGCCAGGTTTGTTCAGCTGGAGCTAATGCCAGTTCTTATGCTTAAACTAGTACATTTGGCAAAAAGCCTGTTAAACTTTTGATGTGATTTTATTGTTTTATTTCCATTTGTTAGTAGCGAGTGAGGCTGATGTAAGCAAGATTTTAGCTTTAGATTTAGCTTAGAAGTATATTTCACAGAACATTACAGCAAAAGCATCTTACTCCATATACACTGCTCACAAAAATGAAGGGATATTTCATTAGGAGATATTTGAAAATAGAATTTCCCCTTATTTTGTGAGCAGTTTAGTTAATTTATACTAGGTGCGTCATCATTTTTTATTTACACGTCCACTTTTCCTGGTAGAGTGAGTTTTCAGTGGAGTGAATCGTATATGTCGGTTTAATCGCAAACCATAAATACTTGAGCTTGCATGGAAACTTTTTTTTTAAATTCTGAATGGATCTACATGTATATTATCAAATGAAATGGTGTTGCAAAGACAAAACATAAAATATAAAGTTCATACTGTTTGCAATTAACTAGATATTTAAAGTTATGCTACACAAAGTAGGTATATACAAGCATTGTCCTATCACCCTTTGTCTCATTTCAGTCTTGGTATTGAAAAACTATATGTTTTTTAAATGTCTCGTCTCATTAATTAATACTATAATATCACAAGTTACTTAGTGAGACAGACTGAGAAACAGTTGACAATATTAAGATATTGTCTTCATCAGTCTTTTGTAGTAGCAGCCCTTCATAAGTATATGACTGTTATGATTGGTGGGTTTCATCTATAAAAGTATAATCTATTTGAAGATTTGCTTTTTTAATAACTCAAATGCACGGGGCACATAAAGCACTGTCATAAAATACGTTTTTTTTCCACAAGACTTCACGAGATATGAATCTTTAATGCAGCACTGTTCTTACAAATCTGTTTTTCCTAAGGATCATCTGGCTATTTTTTTCTTTAACTCTCTACACCCCTTTATTATTTGTTATGTTCTCAGATCTTCAGGCTGGTACTGAATATGGCATTGGGATATCAGCCATTTTTGATACTAAACAAAGTGTCCCAGCAACAATGAATGCCAGGACAGGTAGGTGATCTGAAATATTATGAAGAGTATAGTGAAATAGAGAATATACTCTACAAGATGGTGTGTAAGCCAATAATAAAGACTGATATTAATAGATTGTGGGTGTCTAAAATAGTCTTGACATTACCTTAAGAATTACCTTGCTATGTATTGCTTAATTTGCGTTCCAAACAGGAACAATGCAGGTAGCAAAACATTATTATATGGATTTTATGTTATGTTAAATGATCAAATGCCAATTATTCCATACCGTAACATATTTTATTTTTTTTTGTACTGGAGATCTGGATATTCCAATGGACCTAACAGTCACAGCCTCCAAAGAAAACAGCATAACAATACTGTGGAGTGCAGTTCAGGGACCTATTGAGTATTACAAAGTGAGCTACACATCAGCTAATGGAGTGACCACTGAAGTGATCGTACCTCAAGACAGAAGCAGCACCACACTGAGTGGCCTGGAGCCAGGCACTGATTACACCATCACAGTCATGGCTCAGAGGGGTAGACAGCAGAGTGCATCTGCAGCAATTGATGCCTTCACAGGTAAAACACTGAACAATATCAAGCGGATTTGGACCGTAAAACTTAAACTTACATACACAATAAGACATGATTAACTTAAATCATCTTTAATTTGTTATGCGACTTGAACATTTGAAATGTAAACTAAAATATATGATCCACAAATTATATTGGATCGCTTAAATGTAAGTCATACTGAATCATTTTAATTAAATGTCCTCATTTTAAGAATATGAATGAAATAAAATTGATATTTCTATAGCTTTAGATAATATAATGGGATCTATTGGCATTTTAGCCCCTTCCCCACCAAAGCATATTCACAAGTGTATGCTTATATACCTAGAAAAACAAATGTTTTGTAACTGCATATTCACGGATGACATAAATAATGTAACAGTAATCACAGGCTAAAATATCAGTAGAAGAACCAAAATCCAATGCTATTTTATCATGCTACTGATTAACCTGTCACCAAATTCACAGTTGTTTTACTTGTGGAAAGTGAAAAGTTTATACTGTAAATTGTATTCATAATTGTCTAAAAGATTACAACATGTTGGACAGTCAACACTGTGTAGTTTTACCAAAGTTCCCTGAGCCTCATATACTGTTTGAATATTAGAATGTTCTGGTAACTTAGTGATACCAGAACATTGGCAGTTATTGGAGGCCTTTATGCATACCCAGTGAGTTTAGGCTCTAGACCCTCTCTTATGACCCTGAGCATATAATTTACTTTGGCCATGCTTATGTTGAAGGAGTTTCTGTTAGTACAATTAATACCCATACTTAATCAAGAGCTTAGCAATGTTTTAAAAACTGTGGTAGTCATGCATTTGCCATGTTCAGTCAATGTGTTATAGTGCTTATAGATTTTATTCTTTGTGTATTAGTGAAAACAAAATACTTATTACCTTTTCTGCATGTTTGTGACATGTATTTCTTCTGATAATGCACTATTGCCTTGGATTTTGATTTGACGATTTGACTATTTATTATCACATTTTAAACCCTCCATTCTCATTGTACAGACCAGGCTGTTTTCTTCTCTGTCCAATCAGCAACTCACTACAGCTTCATGCATTTCCTTTTTGTTATGAATTCATCCCCACTGGTCTATGGCAGAAAGCTAACTCATACAGAATGCTTCACTTTGCTTCCCTAATGTTTTTCTTTCCTGAGATTAACAATGCAAAAAAATCCTTCTAGGAACCCATCATATAAAATGTCCTTCATTTGGTTACAGGTTTTCGTCCTGTGAGTCAGCTGTACTTCTCAGACATCACTGCTGACTCACTGGCTGTGGCCTGGAGTGCACCTGCCCCACCTGCCAATAGCTTTAAGCTGCACTATGTGTCCCAAGATTCCAGAGACGAGGGTGAGGTTGTTGTGGATGGTTCCAAGACCAGAACTGTTCTCTTAGGCCTTCTGCCTTCAAGAAAATACACTGTTTCCCTATTGGCAATGCATGGAGAATCAGCTTCAGAACCAGTTACAGGCACCATCATCACAGGTACGGATGTCCTCAAACAGAAGAACACAGAGTATTTGATTTAAGACGATGACATGTTTTTCTCAGTTATTAGCATTTGTTAGTTTATTATACTTTCCAGCAAAGAGTGAAATTAAGTTAATTGACAAAATAAAATAAGCACAATATTGTAACGTAATTCATGATTAGAGCAAATTAAAATATGCTAGTTGTGTAAAACTGTAATAAGAGTTATTGAAATCTGGTTGATATTGAAATGATGGTTCATATTTGTCTAGTTACTTGTGTATATAAAGTATAACAATATGACAGATTGTGGGTAGTCAGCAGAGCTCTCAATGTTGAAAGGCAGTGCAAAATCTTCTAAAATACTGACATGTACCATAATGTCTCTGTCAAATCTGGCAACATTGACTTCCTTCTTCATGCTGGCTAGTTTAGTGACATCATTAATATGACTTGACTTCAGAGAACTTGGACTGCTCTGAATTTTGAGTTGCATGTAGGCTTAACTAGGTTTTAGGTTGCTAACAATGTAGCAAGTGCTGCCACCTGGAGATACACAGTTATTTTTTTCTCCTGCCAAGCTTATAATATTTTATTTTATCACCTTGAATAGTTTGACAGACTACACACTTTTGTAATATTATTGACCCAGCTAATGTTACAACCCCCACTCAGTCACCTCAAGGTAATGTTTCCTTCTTCTTTTGAAGAGTAATAACCACATTGTTGTTAAATTTATTTATTTATTTAATTATTGTCTTGTATTCTAGTCTCTGACAATTCTTAAAAGGTCAGAATAAAGGCATGTAGTAGCAGTTTGGAGATGGAACTTGCAACATTTGGATGAACAATCCAGTGCTCTATATAATAATTAAATGTTAAATATAAGAAAGTGAACACAACTGCAGAGGCTATATTAACTTTTTTAAGAACTTTGTACATTAACATCAGCTTGCACATTAGGAAAATGTATAACGTTCTTACACAGGTATTAGTTGTCTTGATTGCAAATAGTTTTTTAAGGTTGCAGTGTGTAGGACCGTAATGTTTAAGGATTTTCTTCTTTTGTTACTTCCTATTAATATAATTAGGGGTCTAAGCATGAACTGTTGGAACCCTATTGGTACTGTCAATAATTTTCTTTCTTCCATATTATTGTTGATCTGATTCTTAGGTCAAGTCAGATTTATTTATATAGAGCTTTTTATTTACCCAAAGCAGTTATACAATATACTACTAATTCAAATGTATTTATATAGCACTTTTTATAATGGAGCATTGTCTCAAAGCAGCTTTACAATATTATATTATCTTAAAAGGCCAATCCCAGATTAAGCAAGCCTAGGGCAACAGTGGAAATGAAAAAGTCCCTAATAATAATAGGAAGAAACCTTGGGAGGACCAAGAAGGGACCCATCCTCCTTGGTTGGCCTAGATGTTAATTGAATATTTAAGTTGTACAATTTTCTTATAAGACAAATCCTAAATTGAGCAAACCTAGAGCAACAGTGGTAAAGAAAAACAAAACTAAACATTGTAAAGAAGAAGCCTAGTGAGGACCAAAACTCCAAAATGGGCCCAATCCTCCATGAGTAACTTAAAGTTTATTTGTAAGAATTAAGTTTGCAGTAATTGTAAAACTAAGCACATAATAAGAGATCATTCAATATATTCCACTTAATCCACATGGGGTCGCGGGTCAGCCTGGGGTGCCAATCCATCGCAGGGCACACACACACAGTCATACACTAAGGTCCATTTTTAGAGACAACAGTTAACCTAACACGTGGACTGTGGGAGGAAACCTAAGTACCCAGAGTAAACCCATGCAGAAACAGGAGGACAAGCACATTCCACACAAAAAGGACCCAGGCCGTTTCATTGAACCCAGGACCTTCTTGCTGTGAGGCAGCGGTGCTACCCACCAAGCCACCAGATATCAAATAAAATTCTGCCCTAAACGAATAGTGGAGACCAACACTTAAGTTGTACAGACATGAAACTTGGTCTACATACATACAGTACTACATAGATAGTAGTTCCTCCCCACTCAGGTGCGTGGACTCAGCTTGATTGGCCATTATCTGGTGTGACAGCAAAAGAAGCTCTGCCCACTTTTCTTTTGCTAATGTGCATAACATGTACTACAATCTGCAGTGTGCGCCGCTTCATATTCATCAGAAAATGTCGACATTGGTAAACAGCATGGTTAACACTATGCATTTACAAAATGATGCCACTGTAAATCAAGAGGATGAAAGTTTTTATGTCTTCTGTCATAGTATAAATATTAACAATATAAACAATAACAATAAGCAATATCTCCTAATCTGTGTGTCGAAGAGACACAATTATTTTTTTGCTGATTACTTATATAATTCCCCACTTTTGAGCTAACAAAAATACAGATCTGGAAAAGGCTACAAAACAATGCTGCAATGAAAGGCCTCTATAAGTCGTTTGGAAACAACCTGGACTTTTTCAAGAGCTGGCCACCCCACCAAACTAAGTAATCAGGGGAGAAGTGACTTCGTAAGAGAAGTAAGCAAGAATCCATAAGTTACTTTGCTTGATGTCAAAACGTCCTGTCTGCAGATAGGAGAAACTTCCAGAAGGTCAACCATCACTGCAGCACACTAGCAATCTGGGCTTTATGGCAGAGTGGTCAGACAAAAGCCTCTCCTCTGGAAAATACATATGGAAGCCCATTTGGAGCCCAATCTGGAACACCTAAAATATTCTCAGACTGTTACAAACAAGAAATGGATTATGTAACCAAAATAACCTCAATTCTAAGCACCAAATCTGGAGGAAGCTAGGCTACTCATCACCGGCCCAATACCTTCTCCACAGTGAATCATGGTGGTGGCAGCATCATAATGTGGGGGTGTTTTTCAGCGGCTGATACAGGTAGACTGGTCAGGGTTGAGAAAAGCTGAAGTGAATAAAGTTTTTTATTCACCCTCCTTACTTTTGAGGCTTAGGTATAACTCTGTAAATGTCCTTGAGTGGTCCAGTCAGAGCTCTGACTTGAAATGGAGAGACCTAAAAATGGCTCCCAAAGCTTGAGAGGATCTCTAGAAGACTGGAGGCTGTAATCGCTGCCAATAGTGCTGCAATTAAGTAGAGTCTAAATGTCTAAATATGTATGTCAGTGCAATATTTTATTTTAAACAAGAAAAATTTTAAAAGGTAATTAATAATTCAGTTTTTACTAGATTGTTAGCACAAATAATAAAAGTGTGAAAAATAAAAGGGCCTGGAGACTTTTCGTCAAACATTTGGCTGCGCACATACCACTGACCAATTTGTTCCTATTGAAATGATCAAGATTTCCCAGTGTTCCACTCTCAGGTAGAATATTTAAACCATGAGCTTCTAAGACCTCATTGAGAAGCATTGTTGTTTGTGATTTCTCATCTTAATCTTCTGTGAGCCTTATAATAGAAGTTTGGCAACAGCCAGCTTTGACACCAACATGACAGCTGCAATCAGAAACGAGTTTGTTGCTTTCAGTCAGACCCTTGTGCAGACTGGCTCCCAACATCAGGAACTTACATCACTCATACTTGCGTAGTTCCATGCCTAGTCCTGGAGTTTCTGAGAGTCAGTACTACTAGTTTTGCACATCTACATGAACATAATGCCAGATCTGAGGGATGCCAAGATTTTGTTCCGCTGTGCAGTGTACACTTTATTAATCAGACTGAAAGCACTTTAAGCTAATATTGCCATCATCCTGAGGCAGGTCCCATACCTAGCACCAGTTCTTGGTCTTTTTTAAATGTATCTCAGTGGGGAGGAACATCACTGTAGCCATCACCTGGGTCTAAGATTATACTATGGTTTGACTAAAATCCTATGCATGGATATTCAGTTCATCTTTTCAAGAGATGTTACTGCCTGAAACATAACTTGTGAGAGACCACACTTCCTAAAACTGTGACTGTTACAATAAGTATCTATACAATTCCTCTGCCAGTTCTCCTACATACTTCTCATAATGTTATCTCTATCAGAGCATTAAATCATGATGTGAACTTTGGGGAATGCAATAAACCCTGTACATATTCTTGACCTCCATGCCATGCACCTGGACCATCCTGTATCCCTGGCCTCAGTATTCATTTTTATTTAAATATACAAGTTTTTCTTTAGACTTGGAAAATGTACGTTTGTAGTGTGGATTGCAGTTGAATTTGTATTTTTTTGCATCCCCATTAAAAAGGTCCACAGTTGTTATTTTCTGTTATAACAATATATCAACACTCCAGAGTTATGATTAAGAATTGTACTACGGAGTGCTTAGAGTTTATATCACACTTGTAAGACATTGGTTACCATGAGTTCTTTATGTTGTTTCTATAGGTTGTGAAATAACTAAGCACTGTTACAAAGTGGTTTTGTTTATATAAACACATTTTACCAATACTGTTTCTCTTACTTAACCTATCACCACTATAGGTATGGACCCTCCCAAAGATATGACTGTGTCATATATCACAGAAGATTCAGCAACTGTGTCATGGATTCCACCTCTCTCTTCCTTTGATTACTACAAAATGTTCTACCAGTCTGCCAAAGGTACGGTCACGATGAGTCCCTTCAATGTCTCAATTCAGTGTCAACTTCAGTTACAAATGTTTAAATGTTATATAAAAAAGATACAGGTCGACAAGACAGTGTGGTGATTGACAAGGAAATTACAAACTATACTCTGACCAACCTCAACCCAGCAACAGAATATGAGATTAAGCTGAACACAGTGCGCGGAAGTCAAGAGAGCAAAGTCATCAGCACCAGTGTCTTCACAGGTATTTTTAAAATATTGTTGACAGTTCTTATTAAATGTGATTACAATTTGTAATAACAGGGACTGAAATGAACCAGGGATTAAACAATGTAGAAACAGTATTTTTTTAATTTAAATTATGTCAATGTAAGTTAAATAAGAATAAACATTCTATGAATTATGTAAGCACAGTGCATTAGAAATGCATTAATAACATTAATGCCCTGAAGCCCTGAAACCTGAATGATCTGGAGAAGATCTGTATGGAGAAGTGTTACAAAATCCCTGCTGTAGGGTGTGCAAACTTAGTCAAGAACTACAGGAAATGTCTGACATTGTTAGCTTTGTTTTATTTGTATCAAATACTTCATTGGAATTGGGTTGTAGAATAATCTATTCATGAGATCACCTATATAATTATAGACTATTAATAAAATATTTGAAATTTTATACAATATTTCTCTCTAGTTTTCATTATAGCCAAATGATTACTCATGGTTCAATATTTATGGGTCATTAACTGTTCTATTAGTAAAGTTTTAATCAATTTTAATCAATTATTCACACAGCATATGGAGATGGTATGTGGAAACAATACTATAGGCCATAATTGAGGTTGAAAAATGAAGTTTAAAACTTGTTTTATTATTTGAAGATTTAATATTTTAGTGTTAGTGAGAGGCATATGCAAATTTCATCAGGGATATTGTGGTGCTTTGTCTAAATATGTTTCCTTACCACTGCTTTATTTTTGGATTTACAACATTCAAAGTAAAGATTCAATTTCCTAGTGCTTCTTGTTAGTATCAGTAATATAGTTCACCCTGCCAAGAGGGAATGAGGCAAAGCCTAGACCTTTGATCATGTATCCAATAACATTTTAACTGAATTAAAGCATCTCAAAGCAAGTGCCACAAGTTTTAGTCTTTAGTTCTAGTTATACAGTCATAAGATAAAAAAGATCACATATCACAGAAAGAACCCAGATATAGGTACGCATGGACAAATTCAATCCAGATGGTATTTCCTTCTTTCTTACACTTCAGAAAAGATTTGTGCATGATGTGTACAAACTACACAAGGGTACTTGCTTGCAAGCCTAGCTCCAGGCAACCCATAAAATTTTATTTCAAACTCCTTCTCCCCAAGTACCTTGACAACAGTTTAAGAGGGGTGAATAAATATTATGCAGTGCAGTCTTGTGGTTGGAATCAGGAAAGGGCATCTAACCAGAAGGTTATTGGCCCCATGTTTACATTGCAACCCAGGGTAAACCTCCTAGGTAATTGTAATATTGATTCCTGTATGACATGCTATATATAATACATTAGTTGCATGGTGGTAAAATGTAAAATTAGGAGAGGGCACAGAGACCACCAAGGCGTAGTATTGCATAAATGGGATGACCTACCATTCAAATTGTATGACCCCCACAGTCACTAGAGATCATATTAATTTTCCCTATGGAGCATTGCAACACATTCATGGTATTTCACACTGATTTTAATCACGTATCTTTCTTATGCACACTTACTAACTTTTCTCAGTGTTTGAAGGATGCCCTTCTAACGTCATCCTCCATTGAGCAGATCATATCACAACCCAGTTTCCCACATACCTGCAATTTACCAGCTACATTAACACCAAAACTTTATTACTAAGGCGGATGAAGAGGCTCTCTAGGATGCTCTAGGATGCTCTAGGATACAGATGTGACTATCTCTGTTAATCAAATCCTAGACAGGGTCACAGGAGAGTCTACTCATCTTCTTCATGGCAAAATAGCCGAGAGCTACTTTGGCTAAAGACTAATTCTACCAAGGTGCTCAAATAAGCTTTTCTACCCCTACCCATCAGAATACTAAAAGTGTAACAGACTAAATCTAATCAGTTTTGCACAGAACAATTAAATAATAACAAAATACTGATTTTAAAGTACTAATTCTACAAGGTGATGTCAACAGGTGATTATAAACAGGATTTGGTGCAAAAACATTGTCTTGTCATGCTTTTGCACTGAATCAATGCCATATATCACTATATCACTTTGCACATAACAACTTTATCATCATCACATCTAGTTACTCATGCTGTTGTGATCCATGCTGCTGCTATCTGCACCTTATTATGTTAGCCTCCTGCCTGAGCGAAGTGAGACAAAAAGTGTTTGTGCTGGGTGAGCGGGGTCCTGCATAAAGCCGGTGACTCTCTTCTTGCATTTGGGGGTGTAAACATCCATGGTAGTGAGGAAACTGATTTTAAAATACTAATTCTACAAGGTGATGTCAATGGGTGATTATAAACATGATTTGGTGTAAAAACATTGTCTTGTTGTACAAGTGTACTGTGCAGCCTTCACCACCATCCGGCAGAACTTCCCTTTCTATATTTCTAACTTTCCTGTCTATACCAATTTCTGTGCTATAATTTGATGCTGGAACACTGCTGAATGCTCCCAACCACACACCTGTAAAATTAGATGAGGACTGATCCCCCAAGTCCAGCATACCTTAAATGCCTGAGAAAATAAAAGCAGTGATGGGCCTTCCTGATCAGACTGGAAATGTTGTTGCTCCAGGTTAAGTTGCTACTCAGGTACATGTAGCCGTCAACCATTTCCAACACAGAACCTCCGATGTGGGAGGAGGAAGCAGGTGTGTCAGCCCCTTTTGAACTCCACAAGCATCTTTTTGTCTTTTTCACTTTGATGGAGAGACTGCTTTTCCTGCACCAACTCTCCAGGTGTTCCACCTCCTGTCTGTAGTCAGGCCCATCACTGTTTGTGATGCATCCAACCACTGCTGTGTCATCCACAAACTTTACAATTCGACAGAGAAGTCATATGAGAAGTGTGAAGTGAGAAGTGTGAACAGGAGGGGGCTCAGCACACAGCCCTGAATGGAGCCAGTGTTGAGGATAGTGGTGGAAGAGGAGACTGTGACTTGTTTGTAAGGAAGTCCAGAACCTAATTACAGAAGGATGAACTCAGTCAAAGTGTACAGCATTTGTAAGCTAGTGTTTGGGGAATCATGTTGTTGAACGTGGATGTGAAGTCCACAAAGAGCATACAGGCATAGTAATTCTTACACTCTCAGTGGGTGAGGACAGTATGGACCACAGAGGTGATGACAACCTCTGTGGATCAGTTCTTATGGTAGCATATTGGTGTGGATCCCAATTGACATTGGTTGTGTGTTTCATGTGGGCCATAGCCAGTCTTTCAAATCACTTTGTGAGGTGAGGGCACTGTTTTGCTCTTAGGGCCCGGGATAGTGGTGGTCTTCAGGCAGGGACAGTAAGTACAGCTGCTTGGGTTGAAGCTGCCTGCCAGCACCTCAGATAGCTGGTGTGTGCAATCACTTACCAGTTGCCTGGTAATATTATCTCCGCCAGCAGCCTTGCGGGGATTAATCCTCCTAAGGATGCTCCTCATTTCTACTGGGGTCACGCTTTTGATCTATCATTCACTGTTGTGAACTGAATAATGGTATACCAAAACAAACACAGCATCTATGTTTGAATGTCATAGTGTGTTTGATTCTTGTTGTAGTACCCATTGCCTAAAGAGTTTGATAAGGATAAACAATAGGATAAAAAGGATATAAATGAATAAAATAGGAGGTAAGGAGGTCCCAGATGCTTGTCTGCATAGATGGACATCCATACCCATTTTTAGTAATTTTATACTAGATTTACTTACATTTCCCAGCACAATATCCCTCTCGTAATGTTAGTTTTCTTATCAGCCTAAACTGCAATGTGAGAACTAAACTGTAACAGAATCCAAAGAATAAGTTTCACGCTAGCTCAGACGAGGCAAACTGGCTGTTAGATATGCATGCTGCATTAGCTGAGCTCCTTCAACAGATTCAAACAAGCTTGCAATCCCAATGTTTTCCCCAAGCTGCAACCTTCAATTTTTCAGAATTAAGTCTGCAGAATTGGATTAGCCTATTAAAAAGTAGAGCACGCTCACTTTAAGATTACAGTGATATATTTTGCAGTGGAATGAAAAGAAGCAACCCTCTACCCATGGCCTTGCATCACATTTGAATTAACACTTTGGTTTAATGACTGCAAATATAAACTAAACTGAGAGTACTGCTATGTGTTTATTAATGTCTGGATTATAATGTTGATCACTTTGCAAGCACAACATTTTTATAGCTTTCTCATTCTTTGAAGGCATAATGGCAAAAAAAGGAAAATTTAAACATTTACTTTGATCACACAAGCATTAGAATGATATTTCTGTTTAAAGCATTAGTGGAAGGTTCTGGTCAATTCCCTTGGTAGACCAGTTTAAACTAGCGACAGACCAAAATAGAGTAGAGTAACAATAGCCTGCCACTCTTTAAAAGTGAAAAGTGTATAATGTGGTAGTGGTGAACCGAGGACTGATTGGTGACTGTGGTGCAGAAAGGGATATAATTGATCATGAAGAAGTTATGGTGTAAAATATTAGTGTCAGCATAATGTAGCATAGCATAGTGCTTCACTGTGCTGTATTATTCCAGAACATTTATTTATCTCCGTTTCCTAAAAATATTATGTATTCCATAATAATCATAAAAAATATGTTTGGTATGACATACCATGATGTGCTTTTTGTCTACTTTGCATACAAAATGTCCTTTTATTGCAGGTAATATAATTATAAAATTGTTTTTTAGCACTCTGCCAAAGTGAGATAGTAAATGCGATACTTAGAAAGAAGAAAATCACAACACAGGGCCAAACTGCAAGGAAAACCTCTCATTATCTGTGTGCATAATGCATTTTGAAAATGAGGCATACGCACAATTGACCATATAATTCAGTAAAGAACATTCTGTGCATTTAAAAATAAAATAAATGTTTTACACTCATGCATCGCTGTGCTATAATATAAACTACCCACTATCCTTTTCTCCTGCAGCCATGGACATGCCAATGGAACTGATAGCTCTAAATGTCACACCACAGGGGGCTCTGCTTCGTTGGACACCTCCTCTCTCCAGTGTTGATAATTACGTACTTACTCTCACCTGTAGCCAAGGTAAGTGAAGCGAGAAAGAAAAAGAAAAAGGATCAGTGGAGGAGAAAGTTAAAAACGAAGGGTAGAATGGTAGCAGACAGTAATAAACAATTACAGAGTGACGGTGAAAGAAATTAGAAAGAGATAGATATATCGGTAACACTTTACAATACTGGTACATAACTAAGCATACAGTAAGACTTAATTCAAAGTTTATTACCAGTAAATTAATGTATGAACTAATACTTAGTGCTTCATGAGATAATGATCTTCATGCATTAATTAACATTCTTTCTGTAATGCATTCATAAAAAGTGTCTAGTGTGGACGTGTTGGTAACTTATTT
>JAYJMA010142137.1:0-15045 GCA_036873895.1 Parotocinclus cabessadecuia | reverse complement strand
CCCTTTTGTTTCTTTCAGACAGGATTTTGAGATTGAAACAAACCTGTTACTCCCTCTCTCTCACACACACACTTACACATGCTAGAGACATGGAGCAAGAGCCACAGATAAACTCAATGCCCCCAGAATCTGTTTTAACACCACAGAAAATGGGAAAATACCAAGTCCTGTATTCCATAGGGGTGCTAAAATTTTACCAGGAAAGAAAACAGAAGCTGAAACATTTTATGCAAAACCTTTATTAGTACAACAATTGTTATTATTATTTCTATTATAGAAGACTTATTATTATTATTATTATTATTATTATTATTATTATTATTATTATTATTATTATTATTCACAAAGTAGGAAAGCTGAGGTACTACATAATATGGAAACCTGTATTTTGATGTTAAATACAAGGGTCAGAATTCACATCTTCTAATCCACACTTCCTGATGCTACTGCTGTCAAAAATGATTAATTACCTAATATCCTCATGCAAATGTGCCCACACAGGCTTAGTGTGCCTCAGTGCAAATGCTGTAACTGGTGTCAGAGAAGATACTTTTGTCACCCTGTGCATATGTATGAGCTAATTCATTTCACAACCTGGGTGCAGTTATGTTTTGAGGGACTCCAACAACACAAGTTTAATAGACTGCTAGAATGTAACAACTGGCAGAAGAAAAGTTTATTTGATTGTCCATTAGTTAAAGTTTATGTTAAGTAGCTCACTACTGAGTATGTTTTGAAAACAGGGTCATCATGAAAGAACAAGAAACCTACTGAATTAATTTAACATAGAAACATGTAATCGCACTAAACTGGTTTTGTGTATGCTGCCAATTTTTGCTATTTTTTAAAATGTAAACATTAAGCCAGGTTAAGTGTGTTTATCAGCTAAACTCATTCATGTTCAAAAAGATGGGCTCTCATTACATGAATAATAGAACATGAGGTAAATTTCCTGCTCTTCTTCTTCACTAGTGTTATGCTTTTACAGCATTTCAGTTGTTTTTGGCAACATTATTGATCATCTTAAACCAAATCCATGTCTGCTAACAGAGTCAGTCAGTTTTGGTTAGTCAGCATAATCAACACTTGATATCACCACCTTCGAATTAGTATGCAGACGTCTTAACCAACAAGTCAAAACTGCCCATATACACTTACTTGGTTAGATAATACAGTGACGCTTTGCTACTTGACTACCTTGCAACTTTTTGAATTTGGTTCTCGACAAATTTTGACTAGAAAAATGTCTTGGTAATCATTCTTTGCTCTGTACTTGGCACACTTGCTTAAACTTGTTTCAGCCGAATTCATGATTCACAATTCAGTACACAGTGATTCACTGATTCAGATTCGCAATAGCTCTTGCTCAGTAAATATCTCTACTGTGTTTATTGATTTTCTCTTGATTTTTTACATCTAACATACTATATTATTAGTGCAAATAAGTCCTCATGAGTCTTTAAATGGTTAGTTATGACAGCCAGTTGAAAAGAAAACTGAATCATCATGGCTTTTAAACTGAGCAGTTAGCATGGTCACAAATACAAGCAGGGTCAAATACCAGGAAATCGGGCAAAAAGTAAACAATTCTAACTTGGGCTAACCAGAGTATAGTTAAAACAAGCAAGGTCAAAACCAGGAAGTACAACAAACCAAACGAACAAATGTAAGGAAATAGGCAAACAGGGGAAGTCAGAGAAGCAAAGGAAATAAACAGATAGCAAACGTTTTGCTTTTGCTTCTCACTTTCAATCCATTACTTACTAAATTAAATGAGATTTTTCAACATTTTATTATAAAATAAACTTTGTGTTACTAATTTTGGTCAGAACGTAACACCATCATAATCAGGCAGGGCCTGGACAATACAGCTCCATTAATGCATATAACAATTTATACAGTGTGGATTTTCTGGGAGAAGTAATTTAATTTATAATATTCCTTATGAGAAAAAATCCTCAGGACTTGTCATTTTCGATTCAAACCTCCTGGAATGAATTATAAACGACAATTAAGGCACCACTGTATGTCCTATATCACAAATCCATGTGCCTTAAATGTTAATGGGCATATGCTTAACTAAACATTCTTTGTAAAGAATAGCCTACATTTTGTGTTGATGGCATCAGCAAGTTTATACCTGTTTACTACTTTATAGCTTTTCCTACAGGTAGACTGCAACTCTGCAGAAAATATTAAATTAAACCAGAGAGATGGTTTCTGTCAACCCCAATTTGCTTAGACGCCTGAAAAATACCTTTGTGTGAAATTGAGTCTACCTTGCTTCATGTCCCTATTCCTAACATTCTAATATAATATGGCATCCTGCCGGAAACACTGCAGGAAAGAAGCATGAGTAAATAGAGCAGAAAGGCACATAACATAGCTATTTCTCAAAATACAATTGCTTCCACATTTTCAGGCACAATGGGATTGAATTCTTGTACACTAGGTTTTAGCAGAAAGTAAATAAAATGGGAAACCAGACTTTAGGCTTGTTTTAGCTTTATTTAAAACTGGGCTCATCTAGAAGACAACAACTTGCCATAAACCTCATAGACATAGAGAAACAAAACATAAGAATGTACATTATATAAGCTTCATTTGTGATTATACATTCAGTTGGATGTTTTGAGAGCCGCCATATCCAGTGTGTCTGTTTGAGGTAAACAGAACATTTTTACATTGTAATTGAACATAAACAGAATTAATCATTACTTTCTCTACGTGCCAAAATCAAATCTCAGATTCTGTAGCAGGGAAAAACAAGTTACAGCTTTTCTCACTCAGTATTCTGTTGTTTCATTTTGAATCGTTCTAAAGACTGATTTTTTAAAAGACTTTAAGACTTCAAGTCTGCATTTTTGCCTACTAGCTTTACTTAACCATGTTCGCTATATCTGGAATTATTATTATGGTTTCACACTTAATCAAAATGGATAGAATGCATGCTATTGCTATATTCAGTTGACTTTAAATGGTGACTTCTGATTAAGTTTGACAGAAAATGGAAAACAGTACCCTCATCATCATTTGCTTATTATTATTATTATTATTATTATTATTGCTGTTGTTGTTGTTAATAATATAAATAATCATATTAATAATAATAATAATAACATATAAATAATAATATTTAAATAATAATTATGGCTATATATTATATTATATTATATTATATTATATTATATTATATTATATAGTAAATTACAAACATTTTTTTTACATTTTCTACTTTTTATTCTTGTATAAGTTCTGAGACTGTTCATGATGCAGACTGGGGTACAGTGTGGCATTTTAATGCACATGCAGCAGCCATGGTTAGAAAGTATCATGTATTACATCATGCAATCAATATCAGTACCTGTGGTACATGTACATTTTTATTGGACCTCAAATGTGAGCAGATAGTAAACATGAAATGGTGTCAAATTGACAAATCAATAATGGAGCCCCTTGTAATTCAAAAAGTCTATGGCAATGAAGCAATGAGTCAAAAACACATTTTAGGTCAGGGGCACAACCAAATGATGACAATTTCAATGGACATTCATGGGGTTGCATTGAAAATGCATAAGTTGTTTTTTGGACCAACTAACACAATTTTACTCATGATTTTGCACCAAAGCATGCCTTTGGATCAATTATTATATCATGATTATAATGTCTTATTGACATCACTTGTCAAAAGGTGAGATCAGATCATTATCTAGCTTCTTTTTTATTTATTACTAGCTCAAAATTGGACCCAACCCGACTTTTTAAAGAATACGCTGTAAATGCAGGAATTGATGTTTATTAGCAAATGAAATGAAGTTAACCAGAAAAAAAACATGAACTACTTGGGGTATTTACTCTTTGCAATGAAATAAAAGTCTAACTAAATGTAAGGAACTAATTTGGGGTTGTAAATTATATGTATAATTTTCTGGTTTTACACAAAATTAATTAATGAATATGAGGAAGACTACATTAACACAAAGCAACCATTGCATTGTCTGATATAATACAGTGTTAATCTCTAACACATCTACTGCACCATCTAAAAACGTGAAGTTTAATTCAAGAAGGCCACCATATTGTTGACATTGTTGTCCCTTGCAGCTTGTGCCGAATATTGGATCACTCTCAGCCAAATTCTTTTTGTTTTCTCTTTGTTTTGTTTTCTTTTTGTTCTTTTTGATTTAGAGCTGACCTGTCAATGCTCAGCAGGAGATTCTTTTTTTT
This sequence comes from Parotocinclus cabessadecuia, assembly GCA_036873895.1. Lineage (NCBI taxonomy): Eukaryota > Metazoa > Chordata > Actinopteri > Siluriformes > Loricariidae > Parotocinclus > Parotocinclus cabessadecuia. Next base: position 10,818 of record JAYJMA010142137.1, on the reverse strand, counting down.
TCTGATAGTGACAGTAATACAATGTTTTTACAGAATCTGTCTTAAAAATGAACAAAACAGCAATTATAAATACTTACCTGTGCCTTTGCAGTTGGAACTAAATAACCTGCATCATTCACTCTATGCTAATAAGTCTTTTCAATATATAATAGTATAATATTTGAAATAGTGGAAATATATAATAGTGGAAATAGTGGCGTTTAAATGAACCATAAAAATAGGAGGATTCTCGCCCATAAACGCTTCTGACCAATCTATTTTAATCTCTATCATTAAGGCTTTATGACAGCAGTGATCAAAATCTCTTCTGCAAGATTGTCCCTGATCCATTTTTTTGGTAGGATTTGCTGTGAGTAGATACAATGTGAATGATTTCTGTACACTCCATCAGCCATGCATACACACACACTGGAATTTCAAGTTAACAGCTCTTGGGAGAAGGTGAAAATGTAGCTCCAGTCTCCCAGAGAGGGCCAGCTGCGACAATGGCTTTGAACACCCTGAGTCCAGTATAATACAGCTGTCATTTCACATGACAACAAGCTGCCTTGAAATCACCATTCATTCATTCACTGCTGTAGGCAAACTCCGCACCACCCCCTAACTGCCTCTCCACATTAAATGTCATGCTTTTAGTTTTCAGGTGTGAGGGATAAACTAACCATAGTCAAATAGAAATCACAGCAGTCTCTGCCCTTTGCTTAGTACATGTCTCAGAGCATAACAACTCGTGCAGAGGTGTTCAAAAAGTCAAATGAGTGTCTTTCACTTTAGTAGCGTTGTTGTAAAGCAAAACAAAAAAGTATGATGATGTTCATGGAAAGATGTTCCTTTTGTAATGGCCTAGGACAGGTGATATACAGTAAGGGGACTGTGAGGGGGAAAAGGAAAGAAACTGAAAAGAGTGCTTTAAACATATTACCCAACACCACTCTCAAGCGTTGTCATAATAGCAATATCTAGTGAAAAAATCTATATTTATTAGCTTACAACAACAAAAATGGTATACTTAAACAGTATGTACTAGATTTGATGGAGTGTGCACTGCTCAGCAGTCAAAGCAACATGCTCTTTCAACAAGCTAGTGTACTATAAAAAGACGCATCTTGGCTGTCCAACAGTTTTCTTTAACCTTGAACATCTATGCTGCTCTATTTGAATCAGGGGATAGGATAGTATCATCCGGGGACATTTTGCCTACTCTTTAATGCATACACTACGCAGACTCACTACATTGCTCTTCCGTTCTATTCAGCATAGAAGTATGTGGTATTAGAGGCAGCCTGTTACGACCAGTGCCCTTTGCCTGGTTCACAGTCACGAATTTGCCTTCAATTTCTTGCTTTTTTCCCTTCTAGCAATGAAAAACACTATCAGTGATGCAACAACTCTGGACTGATTCCTCCAGAATAGAGCACAGCAAAAACACTGCTAATCTACATTTAGATAACATTGAACTTATATATTACTGTAAATGAGTAAACAAATGTAGAGCTGTAGGGAAAGACATGTTACTCTTGTAATATTCACAGTCCATCCCACTCCTTTTTCTTCCAATCTACCCCTAAGGTTTCCCATCTTTGCACACCTCACTGGTCATTGCTGCAGTGCCTCAGGTCTTTCTTCATTTGTCGTGAGAGAGAGAGTGAGAGCCAATGGGCTCTTACAGAAATAGGAGAACTAGCAGGTCTTTCATCCAGATAAGGGCCTCATTAGAGAGAGAAAGAGACAGAGACAGAAAGGGAGAGAGATTGGTGAGAGAGAGAGTTGTGAGTATCCTTTATCATATCCACCTAGTCTTCATCATCCCCACATCAGTCATTTCAAACACACATGAACAATCAGTATGTCTCAAGCATTTTCATGCTCCTTCTGGCTATATGAACAATACTGCTACTTAGATTTGTAAAATATTATGCTTACAGTAAATAATATTAATGTTAATTATAATATAATATTACTTAATTTGCATAGTGCAATCTTTTATGGCAAGGTCTCATGCTGGCCAAAACATTGTTTCCACCGAAACGTTTTAATTTTCAAAAATAATCCATTAGCCACCTGTATTTGGACAACCTCCTGATGGCATATTAGTAAAGAATATATATTTGTAAAGAATTACAAAACCTAAAGTGCATCTTTTTTTCACGTTTTGTTATGCTAATGTATTAATAATGCTATAATTAAAAATATATCGTTTTCACACATCATTCTACATTCAATACCCTATATTAAGTGTAAACAAAATTTTAGATTTGTTTGCATTTTTTAAATAAAAAAAAACAGTGCTAACAAGAACAACTAAAATTTCAAGTGCACATATATATTCAAATGCTTTACTTTAACACTTGTCTCTGGAGGCCTCCCACTTCTCATGATCATCTTGAGATGTTTCTACACCTTGACCACCTTCAGTCCACCTGAAGTAAATTTAGTTGATTGGAAATGATTCAGAAATACACACACCTGTCTATAAACGGTCTCACAGATAACAATGCCTTTCAGAGCAAAAAGCAGTCCAAGAGGTGAAAATTGCACAGCCAGTCCCTGCAGCTGTCCTCCCACCCATAAAGTTAATTTACAAAAAGTAAAAAATATGCCTGAGGAAAGCAAGCAATATCACCTCAGATCCTACACACCATGGCCACTTCCTTTTCTAGCCACTTCCATCTGGGAGAAGGCATCAGAATATTCTAACCATAGCCATCAGATACAAAAACGGTTTTTACCCTTGGGCTATGAAATTGATCACACCAACAGTTGAACAATACTAGAACATTAATACTAACATCCATAGTAAACACTACTAAATAATGAACACTACATCTAAACTGGCACACATAATTTGATTTTTTTGCATCCTACTTTCAGAGTCTATATTGTATTTAGTGTCTATTGTCAATTTACTATAAGCTACTGTTTATAGGGTATAAATGCTAAATAGCTTTATGAACCAGAGGCACTCTGGCCTAAATTCTAAGCATCATATCTGGAAACAACCAGGCACTGCTCATCACCCACTGCCATTTCTAGAGTAAAGCATGAGTGCACAATAGGCTTTAGGTCTGAGTAAGACCCTGTACTCCTAACCTGGTTGCTGCCACACGCTTAACACTATAAGAACCAAATAAGTTTATCTTGGTCTCATCAGACCACAGGACAGGGTTCCAGTAATCCATGTCTGCTTGTCCTCAGCGACATCTTTATGTAGGGAAACAATTCTTTTTTTTCTTATCCTCAGAGTTATTTGCCATGTTAACCTTCCAGTATGTGTGTGAGAGCAATAATACCAAATTTAGCACACCCGCTTCCTATTCACACCTGAAACCTTATAACCCTCATGAGTAACATGATACTGGGGAATGAAAATGGCTAATTTTACACAAGCTGTAGACTGACTACTTTTCATTATATCAAGTGTCATATCTTCAGTGTTGTCCAATGAAAATATCTACAAAAATGTAAGGGCTGTACTCGCTTTTGTGAGATACTGTATATCAATGTTACACAGAGGCTTGCACTACTGTGGGATGTGACAGAGAATGCACAGTAATACAGGTAGTGCAGGTTGAAAAATTCAGAAATGGGTGTAAAATATCTCATAAAATAACCCTAATTAGTGGCTTCCTTCGATCCTTCTTATAATTGCATCCAAACACTGTGCTCACTTTTTGATGCACGACATAATTACATTTTGTTTTATGGCCTTCTCCAATAAATAAAGAGGATGTAAAGCTCTTTTACAGTTTTAAAATTTAAAACAAAATTAACATTTTTGCTGTCTACGTGACTAATGTTAAAGAATCGCCAAAGTAGTCCTTGGTGTGGTTAAAGGACAGCATGGCTAAAAGAAAGTCTAAAAGGGTTGAAAATACTTCTAAAGCTACTCTTACATAATTGTCCTTAAACAGTATATCACATAACTGTGCTTTGCTTTTTAATGGTCTATATTACAGTACAGTTTGACAATGCATTGCTTACAACAGCTATAAAAGCACAAGTCTGAGATGGGCCATGGAAGAAGATGAAAGCTCCTCTCTTCTCCCATCTAAGCCAGTGCAACAAAAGTGCCATTGTTTGTGTGTCAGGTGCATTATACCAGCACGGTGTAGCAGGACCAAAACAAACCGTGCATTGACACTGGAGCAAAGTGACCCAGTAAGAAGAGATTTTTAAAATAAGCCTGAACTTAACACAAGCAGCTAGCATCAAGTTCAAATTAGATTTATCATTATAAGGATTTTGAAAAGGGGATGACTGGCATGCACAGTGGCACAGTCTAGTCAAAAAAGCGAGTATGCTGTGTTATACTGTATACTGGGCAACAAACCTTTGCAGGATCTTAAAGAACTAACATTGTAACTTTGCCATCTTACCAGAACTACCAGGCATTCTATTTTCACAAATGTTTTAGTTAGTACTTATATAGGTTTTAAATCTATTACCCTTACAAAAAAGTCTAGGCAGGAATATGTAGTGTTGTCACTGTTGCATTTTGTATTTGCAGAGTAATTTGTAGTTTGTAATTCGTAGTGTCACAGATACCATGTTATCAGATTTGAAATAAGAACATGTCATTCAATTTGTAAGAAATATACACTGGAATAATAGAAACATAAAATATGGGAGGGTGGCATGTTGGTTCAGTGGATAGTGATGTTGCCTGTGTAGAGTTTACTTATTCTCACTGTGTCTTTGTGGGTTTCCTCTCACATTCCAAAGTGTATTAGGTAGTCTGATGTCTCCAAAATGCCACAGCGTGTTTAAATGTCAATGATCAGGCATGAAATACATCCATGATAATCCACATGATAATCCACTTTCTGAAAAGTGTCCACACTTAATTAACTTGTTAATTTTTCCAGATAGAAAATCCATTACAACAAAAAATAATGTAATAAATTAATCTGTTTATGTATAGTTTTAACAGCTTCTCATTTAGAATAATTAAATTTAGAAGACGTTATATCATGGCACCATATATTAAAGGATGCCCTGGCTAGAGGGCATGGGAATGTTCAGAAGAAACACCGGACATAAATAAAGTCAATTTCTCAAAACAACAACTGGGCAAATTATGACCATTTTAAAGAAAACATTCACTAAAGATCAGAGCCCCTGTAAGAAGGATTATGCTTATTATCATCCTAATATACTCCTAATCTTTTAATACTCCAGTGCTCTCTGACTTGGAAGCAAAGTTTGCCATGTTTGGCTGAGGGTATAACAATATGTTGGAAGAGAGGAGGGAAGGAAACAGACAGAAGATAAAGAGTTTTGGTGGGTTTGTAATTAATGTATACTATGTCTCCATAGACCATTAGCTGGCATGGTAATCACTCACATTGTACCTGCTGTTCTCAGAGCTTTATCATCCTATGATATTAATAGTACTCGTTATTTAAAAATTAATTTCACTTCAAATTCACACAAGTGGAATAATGTCTAAACTTTTTAAATCTAATTTATTTCAGTAAAGGCTTGGACATTATGTGTAATATTAAAAAATAAAGCTGCAGAACTTTGGGCGTACATTTTTCTTATATATCCAGATTAACTAAGAACTGTTTAGTACTTCTTGAAATCAATTAGATGTTTAAATAAAATGTGACGTAGGAATAAGTTATTTTTATGTAATCCACTATTGTGTTAATGTAGGATATTAGACATTACTATAGAGTAGCATCTATTCCCCTACTTTGACCTCAAAAGCCCAAAATTTAAGCATTATCCATTGTAATTCACAAAGGGAAAACACCACCATAAATTCCCTTGGTTTGGCAGGGTGGCTGTTACTTTTCATTGTTTTCATGGATTAACTCGGCAGCTGTGCATGGCTGATTAGTACAGTGGCAGGACTATAAGTCCATATTCACTGTTTTGAGTCATTACACACTTGACTGCTATCTGCCTTGCAATGGGAAAATATGCAAAAAATGAATGTAGAGGAAAGGACACATGCTCGTTTGGATTAGAGTTTGTGGTGGCTTTCTGATTTCTGGATAACCAAGCCCCAAATGTTTCGGTTGGATGCAACATTGTGGTGTGCCTTTTTTAGTTCTACAAAGTAAACATCCTGGTGTAACAATGGTAAACTAGTGGCAAGCAAACCAAAACATATTCTGTATCAACTGGCAATCCTTTCTGGGGAGTTCAAAGTCAAATGTCATGCTTTTCGGAACAGAGCCTCAAAACTAGGCCCACTGAAGTAAGTATCATGAAAGATATATCTTGATCATCCTTTGATCATTAAATATATTCGCACTAATATTGTCTTACCTGAAGAAGGCTTGTGAGAGGTTCATGGGGTAATGGGAAAATTCTGCCTTAAATGTAATAAAAAATAGGTAAAGCATGTTGAAATGGTATGAATGGCGTGCAAATGAATTGATGAGAGTGAGACAACTCAGAAAAAAGCTTCTGTTTTTTAAATTTTTTTATTATTTATTTTGCTGTTTGTGTATGTGCTTGAGGGAGAAGAGAGAGATAGAGACAGCCAGAAATAAGGATACCAAAACAGTTTAAGCCTTGTATGAGGTTAGAGATGCCACTTTCCATGTTGGAGTCTAGATGGTCTAATGCAAAAAAGTCATCTGATAAGAGGATGGTGGATGAGAAAGTCATTGGATGATTAGGAGGGTCCAGGACAGGGCTTCGGCTGGGGTGTCAAGAATCTATTGCTTTTGTGGCCAGAGTGGGGTGTATTATTTTGGCAAATTCCCATAAATATATTTTTAAGTAGACATTCCAGGGCATTTGAGAGAGATGTTCTATGTGGGTGGTGTCAGGAGAGTCTTATTCAGTGGATTGGCATAGACTAAAATGAAGCTTGGTGTCTGTTGGGGGGTAAGAGATGTGAGCATTTTGATACTGAGCAAGTTGAGTGACTGGAGCTTGGATGAAATGTCATTGGGTTATTTGATATTTGATTCCTCCCCATCCCCAAAGTAAGAGGATGTTTAGTGAAAAAATGTCTTGGGGAATGCTAGTAAAAGATGGTATCCACATTTGAAATTCGATGCCAACTCAGTGGCATCAAATTATTAGGAAAGTGTGTTAATTTTTCCCCACTCTTCCTGCAAACATGTCTTAAGATCTGAAACATTACAGGGATGTTGTTGTCACATTTTCCATTTCAAAATTCTCCACACATTCTCTATTGGGTACAGGTTAGTACTGCATTAAGGTCAGTCCAGTATCAATTTCTATAATTTTATCATACATTTGTTGACAGACTAAATATACTTTAGCTATTGCTTCTCATCAAAGACTTAGTTTTTCCTGGGTGCTGCTTTTGCTCTAAAACATGATTATAATTACCTGTTAACCTCACCTGTTTGAAATCATTATTAATGTTTTTATTGCATTACTTGGGTCTAAATTGCCCCTGTCCCAATGTTTTATGGAATGTGGTGCTGCCTGAAATGCAGCAATGGATGTATATTAATAAATGAAATGATGTTCACCAGACAAAACATTACAAATATCAGGTTTATACTGTTTGAAATTAAATAAAAGTCCATGTAAAATGTAAGAAACACAGATGTTTTTATATGCATTTTCTATACTGTCCCAACTTGATTTTGGTGTTGTATATTTATATAAAACTGTGGTCACATTTTCAGGATGTGTTCCAGATATATGGAAATTACACTTCTCAGCCACTCTATTCCTCACAGGTATAACCAAGGCTCCTTCTGGCAGTTAATCCTAGGATTCAGGAAGAGTTTGTTCCCTACAAAGCTTGTAAAAACAGCTGTTCATTTAAAAATCAACAAAATGGTATTTGACTGGGGTGTCCAAACATTTAGAGATGGTGTATGATATGTGTTTTTCTTTAATGAGTGTAGGTGATATGGGGTGCAATCCTTCCATCCATTATCTTCTACTTAATCCACACAGGGCCGTGGGCCAGCCAGTGCCCACCCCGCAACTCAAGGGCAAGAGAAACCCGCCAAGCCATCATAGGGCAAACACACAGGGTCACTTTAGAGACATCAATTAACTTAACACACATGTCTTTGGACTGTGTGGGAAACCAGAGGACCCAGAGTAAACCCTCGCAGACACGGGGAAGACATGTAACCTTCACACAGAAAGTACCTAGGCCTTCCCACCCTGGGATTGCATCCGGGACCTTTTTGCTGGGAGGCAGAGGTGCTACCCATTGAGCCACTGCAATGCTTTGTCCTTATAACAGAATTTTGTTATTCACTTCACACTGCATAAGTATCAGATTTTCATGTGGAGGAATCTCTGTCTGCTGGCTCAGTGTTGCACTAGCACTAGTACTAACAAACATGACAATATAGGCCATTAAAAGTCAAAGTTAGATTTGTTCAGCAACCTTCCACAAACCCATTCCTGTCTGCTTTAAACACTAAATCAATTTGCAGCAGCCATGGTGACATAGACTGTGCTGCATGTAATGCAATTCTGCTGTGCTAGAAACAGGCTTGGTTCACACATTATAAGAATTAAGACAGTTAAGTTTGTCTAATGGATGGTTATTAATCTCTAGAAGTCACAATAAAATTAAGGGATAATGTGGCCATTAATATTTCAGCACAGAATCAAGTGAAGAGAAAGTTACTATAGAGCTACGGCCAACACTCTCAATCGTCTCTAATGCTAGGCAGGTGATAGAGAAAGATGTGGACTTTCAAAATATAGGAAGAACATGAGGGGCAATAAAGTAAAACATTCCCTACCATTTATGTCCTGTTGCACATCTTTCACGACACAGTTAAAGCACTAAGGGTAAAGCCCACACAAAAGATATATCCAGCCAATATCATTCCATCCATCCATTATCTTCCACTTAATCTACACAAGGTCGTGGGCCAGCTGGTGCCCACCCAGCAGCTCTGGGCGCAAGGGCAGGAAGAACCCTAGACAGTGCGCCAATCCATCATAGTGCACACAAACAATCATGCACACAATCATACACTACAGAGACACCAATTTATCTAACATGCATGTCTTTAGACTGTTGGAGGAAATTGGAGCATACAGAGTAAACCCAAGAGAATAACGAATTTACCCAGACTGCTTCACCCTGAGAATGAACCCAGACCTTCTTGCTCTGAAGCAGTGGTGCTCTCCAATGAGCCACTGTGCTGCCCTCAAGCCAATATTTAAAATCTAAAGGAAAAATAGGAAAATCCAGCACCAGAATTATCAATAAGTACAATAAGACACAAGCACAAAAAACAAGTGACCTGATATACTATCCATAGAAAGAATTAAAGTGTATCACAGAAAGCCAATGTTTCAAAAGTTAAAAACAATGTTTCAAATTTATATTGTAGAAATACACATTGTCTCAGTGACTTCTAAAATGTTAAGACTCAAATGTTGGTATATAGTAGTTTAAAATCTTCATGATATTAAGACTGCGTGGGTGGTTGAGTTCAGTCCAAAGCCACTGATCTCTGACTCTCACGATCTTGACACACTTATTCAAGAACATTTATGAAAACTGTGATGGAGGATGATTTAACTCTGCAACAAAGGGCAATAAAAGTAAAACAGACCTCCAGTAACAGTAGACCCCTCACATTTGTGTAAATATTTTACTCAGTTTGTGCCAAAATGGCCGGGAACTGCGGAATTGTGGCTGTTGTTCAGTGACAGGTAAGAGACTAATTTAAGACACATTTTCACTCTCGAGGATCAACCTCTAGGTAGGTGTAAAACATTTTAAATGTTATGCATGGTGTTATTCTGAGACATCTTTCCTATTATGTAAATTCCGTCTTACATGAAGCCCAATGACATCATCCAATTTATGTTCTCCCAAGCTCACACAGGCCCCAGGTGGTACTGCAGTGGTACTGCAGAAATGCTGTTTCAATTGGGTTACAGAATCTAAGGACTAAAAATCAGCCCTGCAATTACACATGCATTAATCATGAAGTCTCCATTACAGGATGAAAAATAGCCATGAAACACTTTAGCAAGAGAGTGAGACAGGAAGAGAGGGGGAAAGGAGCTAGAGGGAAAAGGACACATCTTTAGCCTGCATATATAACGATCAGCTGGCCTGCACCTGTGCCCTCATTCTTCCCTGCACTCTATGTCTTGAACAGAGCATAAAATGCAAACCAGTGTTTTGTTTAACAAGAAGTTACTTAAACTGGCGAGACTTTCATTAACAGATTCTGTCGCTCCAGTATTTGTGCCAGAACGTCCTGGCAGTTCGGTATCCTTGCAGTGGGCAGGCAGCTTGTAGAACAAAAACCCTTCAGCACTGCAGCACTTCACCTGGAGCCAAGAGCACAGTAGGGACACCACCAAAAAGAACTGCAGGACCTGGGCAAAATCTCAGTGTCTTAATTATGAAAATCACTAGATTACAATAAGCATATTGTTCATATGTATCATACATTTGTGGCCTGGGGAAAAACACTGCTCGCAGAAAATAGGGGGTATTTCATTATGGGATATTTAATTTTGTAACATCCCCTAATTTTTGTGTGCAGCATAGGATTGCACTATAGGTACATTGTGGGTGTTTACCTTATGCAATAGGCCTTGTATACAATATTTTTATGTGTAGTGTACTTCTGTTGGTTCGCAAAAAAACTTAAGCTAAGCCATAGCAACCATTTTCCTAAATCAATTGTATTAATTATCTTACTTTATCTGTATGTTTGCTTTCTCTACAGTAGAATGCTTTTTGTTCTGTATTTTATTCTAGATGTTTTATCCTACTATTATTACAATGCTTAATGTGTTGTCTGTATTGTATGTTTTCTGGTGGAATACTAATTTACTATGAGGGCATTTTAAACAGCTATCCTAACCTTAACCTTC
>JAYJMA010142126.1:0-15046 GCA_036873895.1 Parotocinclus cabessadecuia | reverse complement strand
GTGTGTTTGTGTGTGTGTGTGTGTGTGTGTGTGTGTGTGTGTGTGTGTGTGTGTGTGTGTGTGTGTGTGTGTGTGCACTTGCGTGACCATACTAATAATAATAACAATTATAATAAATGTATACAAATCACTTTAACACTTTTTAAAAGCTGTTAAATAGAAAAGTTATCTCAGTTCAACTTTAAAAGAAGCATAGAAGAACAGATTGAGTTTTAAGGCCTCTCTTCTGTAGTGGAGATAATTATTGTCTAAATGATAAAACATAAAGAACATAAGTCATTATAAATAAGAAGGAATATGCACAGTATAATGCAGTGATGCAAGTTCTTCTAGCTGAAACAGAGAAAAACAGACTGACCTGTAACTCAGAGAGCGGTTTGGCCCCTATAAAGTTGAGAAGCAGCAGTGAGGAGACACAGAAGATGGATAGGTAGGTGGTCATGGTGTATCTGCCGTAGCTGTGATGTTTCCGAAGGCTGCAGGTCACCTCAACTGAAGGAGCTGCTCTCCAGGTGAGCTTTATATCTACAAGAGTTTCGTCGCAGATAATCAAAGAGCGCGGCTGAGCTAGAAATGGAGGGAGAATTCAAGCTAATAGCATTTCATTATGCATAAGCCCACCTCCACCGTCATGTCTAGAGGCAGTTTGTCAGGCTTGCCAGACTGTACTGATGGTTCTCAACCAGTCACATCTTAAAAACTACCCAGAATGGAACTGTAATCTATTAACTATTTATCTTAATAACAGTACTGTGCAAAATATTGGGCCACCATTAGATTAGACACCATAGTTTTTGCAGTTGTAATGACCACTGCCATTATAATGATTATATATATATATATACATATAATTGTAATTCTTGTTATTTTTTTGTGTTATATTTTCAATTAGATTCAAAATGTGTTTTATCATTGTCCAAAGGTTGTGCTATTTTTTCTGCATAACAACATTTTACATTAACACTTTTTCTCGCCAGACAGATCTTAACATTGTCCAACAGGGCTATATATTATAAATAATACTGGTTACTTTGGTAAAGTGCTATGCAGCCAGACTTTGCTTTTTGTGTCTTTTTTTGTCATTTGATCATTTCGTAATGGTTTTGTTAATTTAACCCCATCTGCTCTTTTTTGTCTCCTTTATGATAAAGAACTCTTAGTTGGATTTTTTAGTTTATTGATGTTTTTTATATCTGTGTGTTCAAATAGCTGTATGAATAACTGTGTTCAATTCAGTCAAGAATGTGTTCAAGTCCTAAAAGTAAATAAATGAATCAAATGAGACAAGTATGCTCTTTCATTTATTGAATAAGGAAAATTAAGTAGCAAATTAGAACCTCCAGGTTAAATTGTTAATCTGTCATTGAAATTAGTTATGTGTTCATAACTAATTCATCAATGGGATGACAATCAGGTGTGAATGTTCACTCTGTTGCAGAAATCTATCAAAGTCTGATCTTCACAAAGTGTTAGTCAAAGTGTATCATGGTAGAAAAAAAATCTAGATTTCTAATTACTTCAGAAAAAGAGTTCTTCTTGTGCACCAGACTGGGGAATGTTACACAACCATAAATAAAGGATTTGGAATACACAAATCTCAACAAGACAGACTGTGTACAAATGTAGGCAATTTAACACTGTTGTTACCATCCCCAGTAGTGGTCGCCCAACAATGATCACTGCAAGCAAGGATTGTGATAATCACAAAACCCACATAACACAATAACCCAGGGTAAATTATCAGAAAATTAAGGCTTTTTCCACACATGCTGCTGTTAATATTCCTGAGACCACCATCAGGGAAAAACTGAACAACAATGCAGTGCATGTCAAAGATTCTAAAGATCACATTGTGAAGCCAGAAAGCTATTAGAAAAATGATTCATGGATAGAAGGGACCAAAACAGATTTTTTGTTTTAAAGGAGAAGCATTATGTCTGGAGAAAGGAAAATACTTTATTCTGTATCTCATCTCTGAAACATGGTGATGGTAGTATTATGGTTTGGTCCTGTTTTCCTGCATCTGGGCCAGAATGGCTTACCGTTTTTGTGCAACATTGAATTCTGAGATACACCAGCAAATTCTAAATGTCAGTGTCTGCCTTTGTAATTAATTTCAAGTGGGTTCAGAATCAAGATCACGATCTTAAGAACACAAAATTCTCAATCAAAGAGGTTTAAGAAGAAAAAAGTTTACCTTTCGGGAGGGCCAATTCAAAGTCCTGACCTTCATCCAATAGACAAGTTGTGGGAGAGCCAGAAGTGGGTCCCAAAGTGACAAGTTTATATGAGACCACCCAGCAACATCCCAGATTTGAAGCTGTTCTGTACAGAGGAATAGACTAAATTTTCTTCAAGACAACGTGCAAAACTAATAATCAGCTTTAGCAGATGCTGAAATCAAAAGTTTGCATACTTATGCTACCACAGATGTGTAATATTGGATATTTTTTCAATAAATAAATGAACAAATGACCAAGTTAGAATTCTTGTGTGATGTCTTTAATTTGGTTCTTTTATCTTTTTTTTCAGAAATTTGATCCATGTCTTTAAATGAAAGCTCTACATTAAACCATGTTTAAAATAGCAGTGAATTTGATATATTTGCTTGTTGACACTGGTCCCATCATTAACACCAAGAATGCATGATAAAATATCCTAATGTTTGTTCTAATGTGTTTTAAATGAAAGACGCATTTAAGTGCAAGGAGAACTCTATTAACTGTATCATTACTGAATCAGTACCATGCACTAAGCTTTGTGCCATATTTATAATAAGTGTGTCCCATTAAGCTTATCATGAGTTTCATTGCAACCATTAAGTTCCAATGCCAACCAGGACGTTTAGAGAGTAGTTTCATCAGTTCCTGAACTATATTTGCTAGTGTTTGGTGTTTTCTCTCTCTCTACCCTGCATCTATTTCAAGCCGAGATATTTCATGTGGTCACAGACTGTATATCCATCATCAATTACAGATCACTGAGCACCATAATTAGGAGTCATGAAGCTAAGATGCTGGAAGTGCGGTTGCAATCCGTGTAATTTGCCTTTTCCCCCACTATGTAAGTGGTGGTGGTTATGATGGTGATATGCTTTATTATAGTTTATAGTTCCATTTAATTCATTTCACCTTATTCTTCTTTAGATCATTATCTATAGCTCTAAATGCGGGTTGCAATGTAATAAAGCCTGACATTTTCGATCATCAGAGCCTGAAGGAACTGCTGCAGGAGGAAGAAACGGCAGCGGGGAACGCGTCTGTCTTCAGCCCGGAAGAGGTGGAGCGTTCGGGAGGGACCGTGGAGCGCAGCGCTCCAAGCAGCTGGAGCGGAGGGGAGACCAGCGCAAAAGAGACCCTCCTCGAGCGGCTCCTCGGTGACATCCTGTCCGTGTCCAAAAGAAGCCGCTTCAAGAAGGGAGGACTGAGGAGCTGCTTCGGTGTCAGGCTCGAGAGAATCGGTTCCTTCAGTGGACTCGGATGCTAAAGGCGTCAGGTGCGTCTAGAATGTGAGACATTGTACACTGCTCACAAATATTAGGGGATTTTTCATGATTGGATATTTCATTTCTAAATATCCCCAATTTTTTTATGAGCAGTATATAATTTGGCAATCTAGATGCCAAGTAGCTTGCTGTATACGAAGTGTCCCACAAATGTCCCGCAAATGTGTGTCGTTTCACAAAACTGAATGTTGAAAGTGTTTCCCTGTCATTAAATGCATTTACTACTAGATGTCATACCGTGTTTATGATTCACTTTCTTTTACAACACTAAACTGACTATATTCCCCACTAAAAACAAACAAAAAAAAACAAAAACAGACCAACATGATGTGGCATGTTTTTGCTGGGGATGCTGGTGACCAGCACACCCTGGTCTTTACTGGGGGTGCTGGAGCACATGCTGGTCTTTGCTGGTTTTTGGATGGTGGTGACCAGTGTCATGCTGTCTTTTCTGGGTATGCCGGTGACTAGCACATTCTGGTTGAAAAACAAAACCAGCAAGATCATACTGGGCAACCAGTTTCCCAGCAAGGTTACCACCAGCACCAAACTAGCTTAAACCAGCATGGGTCTGATGCTGGTCAGTGCTTGTTTTTTTTCAGCAGGGTTGCGTTTAGAACACTAAACCACCTTATTATAAAAAATGAAACTATTTTGTGTCTTGAGAACACTACACTATTGTATTTACTACACTAAAGCATTTTCTGTCTTAATCCTGCTCATAAGAAACCAGAAACATCCAACAAACATTGTGTTTTGGAAGTAGATTTGATGGTCAAATACCATTACCAGACTAGAACAAACCAGCATAACCAAATTTGAACCAATATGGAATATGGATATCATATTGTCTCACTCGGTGACCAGCAAACCAGCATCCAAAACAGAATATGCCCGTATTTTATGTTTTATGAGAGCACTAAACCATATTCAGTCTTTAGAACACATCTACTTTCTGCCTTTAGAACAGTAAATTAAATTCTCACTACAAACTATATTATCTGTAGGTTTCTAAACCATCAACAACCATATGCTTTTAGGACAGGAAACTGCATTTTCTGTAGAACCCAAACCACCTTCTGTCTGTGTATCTTTTTATACTAATCTTTACTGATATGATTAAAATGATGTGTACTATTACTAATCCATCGTATTCTCTTTATAATTACAGGCCGATCTGTATCAGGACGCAGAAACTTCTTACTTGAACTTCACGGCCAGGGAATATTTCATTAGTGATTATTAATATGTTTACACTTGTGTTTAGTGTATCGTTGTTTGCTGAGTGTTATTTATTCATTGGTAACTGTTCAGAATTGTAAATCGTCATCTGGAAATCCTGCCATCTGAAGCTTTGTTCTCTTTATCTTTAGTATTTCTAGTTATTTTATGTTAGAGTTCTAGACTGCATGCTGTTCCAAATAAATATTTTGCATAATGTGTGTGCTGATTCTTTGAACAGATCATAAAATGTGATCATATTTTAAAACAAAAATCAATTGAAATGATAATTGAAAATCAGCAATGAAACCTCTACAAGTACGAATGTCTGAAGTCATTTTAACATATGCTATACAAAAGTTTGTAAACACCAAAAAAGTACATCCAAATCACTGCTAATAGTATGCAACCCCCATTTGCTTTTACAACAGCATTTGTTCTTAGAAATGGGCTTACCATTACATTTTGTGGTAGGTGAAAAAGAAATTCTGCATTTATTTAAAGACAGCAGGGCAGAAGGTTTGATGAACTGAATTACAGGAAATGGAAACCTATATATGTGCCATATTGAGAGTCACTGGGTATCGGTACAACCTGTTCTACTGCAACTTTGTTTAAATGGAGAATCCAGAAATGTGTAAAAATGAATGTTGCTGAAATAGCAAAGCTAGTAATTAGAAGAATATCACATGATGTGGTAAATGAGACCAGCCCATACATAATTTTGAATGTCTGGATTTTGATGTCTAATTTTGAACTTGATCTACTCAGGAAGAATCAAGACGAATGAAAGGGAACAGCACATAAACTGTAAACACGTCCATATTTAGTGGACATGTCCAAGATAATTAGATTTAACTAACTTTCTGACAGAGTTACATGTCCTAAATGTCACCTTTGCCAAGCAGATATTGTTGGGTTCTTGAGCAAGGTCTTTAAATTCACAATTACTAAATGTCATTTTTTTCCATGCACCGATGTATGAAGACTTCCAGGGGGTAGATTGTAAACATAATATTTCCAGAGATAGGATATTCAATAAGGTAAGGAGCCAGTGATGGATTACCAATGCTAGACAATAACTTTTTTCTGCAATTGAGCTGGCCAGCCATATTTTGTAGTACTGGGAAATCTTGTTCAAGGTCCATGGGGAAGTGCTTCTTGGTAAAATAGGAGATAAATTCAATGGCCTCCTCTCAAAAGCAAAAAAAACCCCAAAACGTCCAGGCAGTCCCACATAATAACATAACAACATAACAACCAACATAATAAAAGTCCCCATATGGACAAAAAATACAATTCTTTTAGGAGCCTTTCTGATCCAATTAAATATCTTGTGGTCTTTCAAGCCCAAACTCCATGTGACATTGTCTTCTTTCAGTGCGGACCAGAGTACAAAGTAAATTAATATAGAATGCTTGGGTTTCCCATATTGTGAAGCAGGTTTCTCAAAAGAAGTTGTTGCCATTAACAGAATGAGCGTTTTAGTTTTGGAGGAACCTGGGTGGCATATACAGTACTGTGCAAAAGTTTTACGTCACCATCATATTTGTTGTTCATCACTCCATAATCCTCTTTTCCACTGGCTTTATCTTATCTAGCCTTGTCTTGGCCTTTTACTCTCTCCTCTCAAAAAAAGTAATCTATTGGCTGCTACCCTTCCAAAAATACCAATCCTGATCACTCGTCATTGGTTTTGGGATCATGATGAAGCTACCAGATGCTGCTATTGCTCAAGTATAATGAGATGTCACCCCAAATACTTTCCTATAGAAACATATGCACTGTAGCCTATAAAAGCTGCTTTTTCCTGATTTTCCCCCAATGTTTAATGCTGCATACATGTCCTAATCCTAACCCTATTTTGTATTCTAATAAATAATACTGAGAAAATAATGCTGAGAAATAATTATTTATGTTCATAATACCATCGAAAACTCAATGATATTTGTAATCTAAAGGTGGCCTAATATTACATAGTACCTATATAACATTTTTGTATAATAATCTTACCACATATTACTAAATTAAAACTTGGCAGTTTGGTCAGCGGTGCGTAATTGCGGGGAAGCACATCCCTCAACCTCAGTATCTTAACAAAGCACATTTAAGTCATGCCACGGGTTCTGTATCACATTTGAGTCATGCCACGAGTTCGGTATCTACTACGACAAAGTTTAAAAAAGGGCTTATTTCCGACAGGCAGCTTTATCAGAGGTGTTGGAATGCAGAGGCTAATTCCTAACATAACTTTTGCTCGCCAGACTTTTGAGTATAAAAGGGGCCCTTCTCCCAGCTGTGAGGCCACAGAGACAACAGGCAGAGCTGTATAAGACTAACGAAGAGACCTAAGGAGCACAAGAGCCATGGCACCACTTTACATTCCATCTGTTTGCATTTTCCTCATCTTGAGTTTGGTGCCAACAAGAGCGTTCCCACTCCAAAGCACCAGCATGACCAGTGAGGACCTGGAATTGTTGAAGGTAAGCGAAGTCTTAAGTGTTCGTCCCACTGTTTTGTACTGCCAAACAAACATCTGAGTTTGCCATCAATGCAGTTGGTGGCATACTATTGTGCATTAGTGATATGGTGTGGCATATGTAAAAATCATATCACAATACTTGATAACCATGTCTTTAAATAGTTACAAGATATAAGCAAGAAAATAGAGAAAATTCAAAATAAATATTGTCATTTACTTATAACAGTAAATATCTCTGTAAGCTGATAATACTCTCAAAAGTGCACCATGAGATTAATCTTTGGCCTTGAATTAACAACCACATTTTAAAAAGATGTAAACGTGTGTTTGCCCTTTACTTTGTAGTTCCTGCTCCAGCAACTGGAAGAATCGGTTCCTGCTCAAACGGCAGCACCAGATGTGCAGAGCATGGAGGAATCAGTGCTCCCTGAAGAACAGATTCAGCAGGTTGCAAGAGATTTCCTCTCAGCTCGGAACCTAAAGGCTATACGCCACAACACAAGCTCAAAGGGAAAGTCAAGCTGCTTCGGGCGCAGGCTGGACCGGATCGACTCTATGTCCACCCTGGGCTGCAACACGGTTGGGCATCAGAGTAAGTTCACCTGAATCCAAACAGTTCACTGTTTCATGTATACACTGGGTATGCAATAATGATTTATAGCACCTAGACAGAGATTTAAGACAATTTAAAATGTCTAACTGGTCTACAGTAGGATCTAGATATTTTAAACATGATTACAAAATTTAAAGCTATGAGAATAATAGCAGGCAAAGACAGAGACCTAGGTAGAACGACAGTGAACCACGTGGCTTCGACCAGTCAAGAAGCTCCATGTTTCATCTGGAGCTGGTTATTCAAGCCAGAATTTAAGTGAGATCAGGTCTTATTCCTTAAACATGCACAAAAAATAATTCAGTTAAATACCTTGTAACGTTGGGGGGCAAGGCTATGGGAATGGCTATGTTAGAGGAACCAACTACATTCTGCATAATTGTGCAAAGTGGACATTAAGAGGACTAATTAAGTAACTCACTCCTCATTTAAAGGGGTCATGGGGTATGATTAGGCAAGGGTAAAGTGGCCTCCACTGCCACCCTGAGGAACCACACCTGGGATAAACACACATGGGATAAACACATGCTTATCTTTATACTGTTTAAAGAAAATATACTACACAGAGTGGCACCTGATACACTTTCCTCTTTTTGTTTTCAGGAGCAAAGCAGACATGAAGTCTTAAGCTGAACTGAATCCTCCTTACCTGCGATGGCTGAAATGACATTTATTATTACACTTATTTATTCAAATATTTATTTAACTTCCTAGAAAATTATTTATATTTGTATGCATCCATTATTTAATGTAAACAGTCATTTGTACAGCTATATCAAATGCTCAATAAATGGTATTAAAAGACAAAGTAGATTAAAAGATGAAGTAACACCATTATTGATCAAAAGAAACATGCTGATTTGTATTGTAAGTAATACATGAGTAAACATAGGGTTAAAGAACTGGTAACCCTGTATATTATCAGTGCTAAGGTTCTCCATCATGGAATTGTCAGGAAAGATTTCCAGTCTGCATCACAATCATATGTCATTCTTTTTTATTACTGTATGTGGGTGGTGGTTGGTGTTACGTATATGACAAAAACAAATATTTTGGATTTCACCATCCTTCACCGAAAAATGAAAGTCTAAAAAATGACAAATGATGATGTCTCTGATATAAAAAAAAAAAAAAAAAAAGTCCAGCACCATGGACAGCAACATGACTAGTCTGTACAGACAAAAGCTTGTGGAGACCTAAAAATTAAATCCAAAACATGGTTATACATGGTTAAAACATGGATGGAGTTTACCACTACCTGTGCTGCTACAACAGGCTTAGCTCTTCTAAAGGGTTTTTGCTCTAAATTCTGGAGTACGACTATGACATCGACTTCTGATATTAGATTTTAAGGTCTAGTTCATATCTGGCAAGTTGCCAAAGTGTCTGATGGAGCTGAGATCAAGGTTCTGTACAAGCCAACAAAGTTCTGAATCAAAGTTGGCAAAATTCTCTATGGAATTTGTTTAAGCATAGAACAAAAAAATGATGAACAGACAGTTTACCAGATGAATAGGGGCGAGTGAGAGTCACTATGGTGTATGATGCTACCCATTCTAATGCCACCGTTTGTCTGTAGAGAATGCTTTAAACTGACATGAAATATTACCAAATTGCAAAAAAATGTTATACAAATCACTGATTAGTAAACCGATGTCAAATCAGCAAAACTATCCTCAATAGCATAAGGTGTTTGTTATGTCCAGTCAACGGACACATTATTAATTCTTAATGGCTTAAATTTAACAAGGTACTGGAAGTATTCCTCAAAGATTTTGGTCAATACTGACATGATAGCAGCGCAGGATGTTTGCAGATATGTCGGCTGTACATCCATGATGCGAATCTCCGGTTCCATCATATCCCAAAGGTGCTCTGTTGGATTTAGATATGGTTGACTGAGATCATTTTAGTCAGTGAAGTCATTGTTATGTCCAAGTAACAAGTTTGAGAAGATATGGGCTTTGTGACATGATGTATTTTCCTGCTGGAAGTATCCATAGGATAGTATGCTAAGATCATAAGGGGATGGACATGTTAGGGAAAAATACTCACTGACATGATTAGATCACCCTGAATGGCTCTCTCCTAAACAGTTTCCCTTCCACAGCAGGTGGAGCAGTTGCCACCTGCAGTACACTTCCTTGTCTGGCTTTCTGACTTCCCAGGTTGTTCCTGGCTACTGAGTGGGGTCCTTATTCTTGCCTGGATGTCTCTTGCCTGTTTGGTTAGTGGGTTCTTGGCTCTGTTTCTTGGAGTCATTTAATGTCTTGTTCAGTATCTTGAATGTTCTGCGTTAGCGTAGCCTCTTAGGTTAATATCTCTATTTGTATTAGCTTAGAGTCTGTTTGATTAGCATCATGTGGTCTTGTCTCTCTTGTTAGCTGTGCATTACCGTGGTTTGTTGTGCTTATTGTTAACATAGTTAATTGTTAGTACTGCACTGTTGTATTATAATTACTTTTTTTTGTCAATTTAGCTTGCTGTGTTATTGGAAATAAACCTTGCACACTTGGACTCACCGCTGTCTATCACCCCTTGTACATGACACTCATGTAAGGTGTGGTGTTTAAAAGATACTCAACTGGTATTAAGGAGCCCAAAGTGTGCCCCCCCTCCCAACATACTATAGAATAATTAGGAGATACTTAAGAAAATCGTACAATGTTAATTTCTGGATTTTTTTAAAATTTTGTCTCTCACAGTTGAAGCGTACCTAAGATAAAAATTATAGACCTCTCCATTCTTTGTAGGTGGAAAATTTCCAGTAGTGTATCAAACACTTCTTTTCCCCACTCTTTGTGTGAGAGAATTATTGAAATGTTTAAAAACAGTGTTTCTCCAAGAAACACTGGAATGGATTTCATATAAATCCCTAAATACCCCATAATATCATTAACCGAATCAAGGATTCAGTCTGTAAAGAGCAAAAATGTAAGCATAAACTGACAACATGATCTCTGTTCACAGAACCACCATTCAATAATAGCTAATTTAATCACACGAGCAAGGGATTATCTTGGCAAACCTTTGTCAAGCACTACAATTCAGAGCTTTATTCACAAAGGAGCATTCAGACTATTATCAGCAACAGTTCCAATAGCCAGGATCTGTCACGATATTGGGCTGTGTCCATGGCAAAAGTGATTTACATTTCTGTCATGGCAGCATTAATGCAGAAACATACATTGCGGTTTCAGAGCATCATTCATTCATTTATTTTATTTATACATCTTTTATTTGTATATCCAAACATTTTTCAACAAGACAGCACAATACAAGTCAAATCAGAAAAAAGTTATAAAAGTTAAAATATTCTAATTCATTTCAGTCATTCCTTGAGGAACACTGTTGTGAAGCATTTTTTTTAATCCTACATATTTGTTGACATATTGGAGATCCTCTGCCCACCTTTTCATCAAAGACTTAGCCTTTAGTGGATACTGATTTTGGTCCAAATCACAATAATATTTTTGAAACCCTACTACTGTCCCAACTTTCTTTTGGGTTGTGTTACAGGCCTGATGTGCAAGAATGGATGTTGATTGACAAATAAAATGAAGTTAACCAGACAAAACATGAAATATCTTAGGTTCATACTGTCGGCAATGAAATAATAGTCAATGTAATGTAAGAAGCACTGCATCAGTTTTTCCATCCAATTTCCATTTCCAGACCATCTCAACCTTTTCTGATTTGGGGTTGTAGGTTAAAAGTTATCAGCTCTGAGCTTATGCTCAAAAAACGAAAGGAATGTGTAGTGGATGAATGTCTGCTGATCAACGTCACGTCGTCCTCCTGGCCTCAAAGGCTGCTATTGAGGTCACTGACTGTTTGTGTCTGACTTGTTGGTCACCACAGCTTTTTGTAAAGAGGCAACATCACGTAGCACCAAACAGCCACTTAAAAGGAAATCTGCCCTGAGAACTTATCAGAGACGAGGTGTTGGAATGCACTTCATATGGCTTGGGGAAGGATGCACCCTAGATGATCAAGTGTCTCAATAAAAGAAGGGGCTAGGCACTCGGGGCCAGGCAAAGAGTCAGAGTCAGGGTCTAAACGAAGCCAGGAATGGTTAAAGGAATAATTCTTGCGGGACTCCTGGTCCTGCTCTGTCACCAGCTAACTGTACAAGCTCATCTTCTGAGTAGGCACAGCTCAGCCAACAGCATCGACAAGCTGAAGGTACGTGTTATACTACAGAATATCATTATGTTTATTATAATGACAGATGTACGGTGTCAAAGCTGAGAATGATCCACCACCAAATACACTGCTCACAAAAATTAGGGGATATTATATTAGAGGTATTTTAAAATATCCTCTAATTTTTGTGAGCAGTATAGTACCTGATTGTGGTTGTCCTGTGAGGGGTCCTGACCAACTATGAGTAAAAAGAGTAAAGGAGACTAAAAAAAAGTATATAGCGAAACAGTCTGTAATTACAGAATTATAGATCTTATTATAGATTCTATATGATAAATGGAACTGAAAAAATGGACACTGAATGTAGAAACAAAGAAGTGTACCTAATAATGTAATCGGTAATAGATCTTTAGCAAAATTTTCATTATTAGCAAAAAATCATTATGTCTAGTTACTTGTTAGTAATTTTAGTGAAAGAATATTTTAAAACGTATTCAAGTATTATTAATTATCAATAAGTAAATAAAAGAAATTAAATTATTAAACATTTTTATGATGGCATTTCTTGGTTAAGACATAGCTCTTGTAGCTCTTAATTTTCACAGGAATGACTAATCATTATTATGTACATCTTAATTCAAACAAAAGGGGTCAAAGAGGATAAGAAACCCAATTAGAAAATCCAAACCACTTATTTTCCTTAGTTCTGTGCTAGTCTTTAATACAGTTAGTTCTGACCTTATTATTAATAATGTTATCACTGCCAAGTGCCTGTGTTGCCAAGTAACATCAAGCTTTACGCACACAAATAAATAACAAATAACAGAATAAATAGTAATGATAAATTAATAAATTAACCTATGTGTACTTTTTATTTTAAACGATATAACTTTGTAGCATAATAGGTTAGGTAGGAAAAACGAATTGTTAGAACTGGAAAGCAGCAACTCATTGGTTGTGGACCTCCTTTTGGCAGAAAATGTCAGTATTAAAGAATATTCATAGCTTCTTTGTTTTATTTTGTTTAAAATGTTGCATAAAAGCAACAGTACACTTAAGGTTGTGTGTTATTGTGAATACCATCACGGCTGTGATTATCTACAGCATTCGCCTTCGCCTAGTGCAACTAAATCAAAGCCATGATGTAATTCACCCTCATGTTGTGTTCTACTGCCTACTTACCACATGTTTACAGCACGGCAAACTTTGGGTCTAAACCTGTATGTTGTTCACTGTGTCCCTTCAGAACTTGCTGCAGCAGTTTGAAGAAGCTCTGGAAGCAGAGCAGGACACAGAAAGAGCTGTGGATTATGAAGACAGGAACATGATGCCAAGTCAGAGTCAAGGTTCTCCAACCAGAGAGAGAATCAAGGAGGACCAGGACCAGGGTGAGGAGAGAGACACAGACGAGGGACTTGAAGCACAGAGGAAGCACCTCATAGACCTCCTACTCTCCACAAGGAGCAAGAACTACTCAGGGTGCTTTGGGGGAAGGCTGGACCGCATTGGCTCTAGTAGCCTCGGCTGCAACCCCATTAAAGGTTAAGCTTATGTCAAGGTCCACCAAGAGACTAGAACCAATAAGTCACGGTACAAAGTTCTTCACAGCTCATGTCAGTAAGCTGTCAGATCTGGGGGACTGGCATTGGTAAAGGAGTGGATGTTCAAACACTGTCACACTGTTTTCATACTGAAGCCGTTTGTGCTCTTTTTCACTTGTAAGCACAGCTTGTGTCTGATGCATGATCATTTCTTAATGCTTAAAACATAAACGTCAGCAAATATTTTTATTGAAGAGATTAATATATTGCAATTGTCCATTGTATTCACAGTATATTTATCGTTAAGCTTTTTTTTCGGATTTGGTTGCGTGCACTGCAAACTATTTCTCTATGTACATTTCCTGTTTGTATTCGGATTACAGCGACATTGTATTGCCTCAGTATGAATAAACTTTTGGGATGACCTCGTTACGATATTGTTTCATGTTATATATCACTGCATTATTAAAAAATACACTCACTGATCACTTTATTAGGTACACCTCCTTACTTTTACCCTCATTGTCCATTTTATGAGGTCAGCGTATTATATAAAGGCACTTTGCAGTTCTACAAATAAAGGCTGTGGTCCATCTGTAGTCCATATAAACTATTCGACAAAATTTACGAGATATTTTCAGTCAGGGAAAAATTAAGTATCCCATAATGAAGTATACCCTTAAATTTGTAAGCAGTATAATTTGTTAGTCCTCTTTACTCTGTTCTCTAATGGTCAGGACCGTTAAAGTGCACTTTGCACTTTATTTTCCATATTGCTGCTCCTTGAAGATGTAAAGTGAAGACAGTAGCTCATCTGTTGTTGCACAGTTTGTGTTGGTCTAATTCATTGAAGAGATTCAGTGCTAATCACTGCTACAACGTTGTGAAAATCAAGATTTGTAATGCCCATAATTCTACACTCAATACCCCATAATGACAATTCAGAATTTTTTAAATGTTGCATTGCTGTATGTATTCAGACAATTTGCTCAGTAATTAGTTGAAGCACCTTTAAAGATTAGCACACCTATATTTGGGAATTTTCTGTCATTAATCTCTGTTCTCTTTCTTCTCTTAAATAGGTTCTTGTCATGGTTCTGGCTGGTCCCCTCAAAGACACTCACAGAGTTCTCCCTAAGTAACTTTGTTGCATTGGCTGTGTGCTTAGGGTCATTGCCTTGTTGGAAGATGAACCCATGACCCAGGCTGAGGTCCTGAGTCCACTGGATCAGGTTTTCATTAAGAATATCTCTGTACTTTGCTCCATTCAGCTTTCCTCAACCCTGACCCAGTCACTGAAAATTACCCCACAACATGAGGCTGTGCCACCATATTTCATTGTAGGGATGGTTTAAGTTTTTAAGTAATTAAGTTTTTTTTTTTTTTTTTTTTTACAAAATCCATATATCCATGTGTGTTTTACTGAAGAGAGGCTTCTGTCTAGCCATTTTTCCAGATATGTGCTTCCACTCAATATATATATATATATATATATATATATATATATATATATATAAACAAATATACACATATATATA